>PVJA010006281.1:0-74149 GCA_004027025.1 Myocastor coypus
ACCCAGGCAGGTCTTCTTTCATCCCCCAGTGCATACCTTATTTCTATTCAGAGAATAAGTAGCTTAGACTATCTTGTAAAATGTCTTCCTATCAGTAACGCTTCTAGTGTTTTACATTCTGGGTAAGTCTACAAAATGAAAGAATATGTTCATATTAGTAATAAAGTTAAAATAAAGTTATTTATTTATTTTACTATCTAGCTATTATCTATCTATCTATCTATCTATCTAGTATTTTAGGGAAGGGTCTACGGGTGTTCAGGGTCTCACTAGTAGATCGGACTCGTAGTGATCTGCCTGTTTACAGCCTCCCCAGAGCTGGGATTAGAGGCTCATGCCACCATGCCTAGTTTCAACTGCCATCTCAGCACACCCTACAGGTGGGACCAACACGGCAGGCCTGGGGATCGAACCTCCACCCATGAGCCTGCTTGCAGGTGCTTTAGTTTGCTGAGCTATTTTGCTGGCTCTAAAATAAATTTATGACAAAGTTGTTGAACTTCTTTTCTAGTTTTGTAAACTGTCATTGAACTCACAGGAGAGACCACTAGATAGTGATAGATGGGAAATAGTAATAAATCAGAAGAGCGTTAGAGAGATTCTAATTCGCTATAAATTCTAGAAGCTTTGATACTGTGTCTCCAGCTTTCAAATGTTTCCACATTGAACCTTTTTTTTCACTAAGTCAAAAATTCATCACGAATTTCTCTAACACTCAGTAAAGTATTCTAGATGTTTTTTTTTTTTTTTTTTTTTTTTTTTTGGTCTGGAAAAATTTCAAAAAATGGCTAAAATATAGCAAAATGACATTATTTGATCCATTGCCTTAGTATTAGTGTCTTTTTTTTTTTTGCCGGACCAGAGTTCTAACTCATGACGACCTTGCACTTGCCAGACAGGCGCTTGTGCCATGGCGCTATCTCCCCAGCTCCTAGTGTCTGGTTCTTCCTAACACTAGAATTGAGAATTAAAATGTTACTCTGGGCCTTTTTGTTGTTTTCATTTGTTTTTTGAGCTTAAAAGATTGATGTCTCTTGATGGCAAAAATTACTCCCCTCCATATCTCTCTTAAAAATTCAAAACAATGATGAAGCAGCTGCTACTTTCACAACCATCTCACAAACCACTACAAAATTTTCCAACTCTATAAAACAAAGAAAAGCATTAACATTTACTGAAAATTACTGTATTCTTTTAAAAATTTTTACTCAGATGTTTTGATTGTACTGAAATAGTAGTTGTGTAAATAATCATCTGGGTAAAAGTAAGTATATTTTAGTAACAGAAAACCTTTAAAAAGCTATTATTTAATCAACAGTAAGTCACATCATTTATGTAACCTTCAAATCCCTTGATTTATTACTTTGAAAACATTTTAAAATACATTGCATTTAAGAATATATTTAAAATAAGGTAAACTATTTCATGCATGTTATAGCATTCAAAATACAGTTAAGAAGTCTTTATAATAGGTGATATTTTCATTGCAGTAGAATCTTGTGAAAATTAGATGTGATTATGCTATTCCCCAATGCTTCTAAATATCTAAGATAGCTAACTTATGAATTTCCAGTAATACTTGTACTATTAAAATAGAAATTGACATACAAAAAACCCCAGCACAAATCTTACAGTACATTTCTAATAGACTATGAATATACTCAGACAAACCACAGACTGTTTGTCTAGTTCCCAATGACTAATTTTTCAACTTAGTATGTAAGACATCTCAAAGTGTTCTACATCCCAACAAATATTTTCCAAAAATCTTGCCAACATAAAAATACTTCTGCCTCATTTATTACCATTTTTATCCATCAATATTGCTTATTTACAATAGCCTGTGTAGCTAACTTTTCATATCACAATATTTAGAATACTAAAAACTAATTTCGGGCTGGTGATATGGCTCAGCAGTCTAAAGCACCTGCTTAGACGAGCTTAGGCAGCCACAGGGACTGTGGTTCGATCCCCGGGACCACATGCTGCACCAGCCACACCCCCAAGGCAGGCTGAGAAGGCCATAATATAAAAATAAAATAAAGTAAAATATAATAATTAAAAATTAATTCCATCTTTAACTCAGAAAACATTATAATGTATATTCTGAATGCAATAGACTCTAGAATACGAAGTCTAACGATGTGCTTTCTACCTTTAATAAGGTAATATCTGATTCAAAGGAATACAAATAAGTACTATATTCCAGTATGGACAACAGAGAAGCTCCTTAAGACGCAGAATTATCTATGAGAAAGTTCACTCTGAAGGCTTGCGGTCTGAGCGACTGGAAGCCTTGGAAAGCTCTTGACCATGTACACATCTAGGCTTGCAAACTGTGCTTGCAACCTCTATGTTGCCCAAACAGATAGTAAGAGGACTCAACAATATCATATACTTTTGAATATTATCATGTGACATGTTTAGCGGTATTTTTTATGATTTGACTGTCCGGTGCTGCAACAACATATGTTCAGCATATACTGAACAGGGTACCAGGCAGCCCAGTGCAGAAGGGCACAACACCTTCGCCCGTGTCTCCCGCACATCCTCATGTATCATCAGGTGACTCAAAACCCATGTGCACCAGATGTCACAGGGCTTTGGGACCCCTAGCAATTGAAAGCAATGATTCCTGATAATGATATCTCAACCAAACTAAGTGTGCTTGCCTGTGACGACAGGCATTTTCTCATATTAAGCAGACATTTGAGTTTTCTTATTTATTAGCTTTGAGTTCATGTTGCATCTTAAAATAGTTTAGGAAGTAATTTTACAAAAAAGAGTTTTTGAAAGATTTTTTTTAGTACTGGAAATCCAACTCACAACCTCATGCTTGTCACGAAAGCCCTGTGCTGTCGATCTATATCTTGACTCCCTAAAGAAGAGCATTTGTTACTGATGTTAAATATGTCATGCAGTTTACATGTGATCTAAGACAGTTAATCATCACTGACTGTGGCTCAGACAAGGTTGGATGTCCAAGGACTGAAGCATACTTCACTTTGGAAAGACACTCTGGTCCACAATTAAAAATTGAAAGACCAAATAATAATTCTAATTTGTACCCTTTCTCAACAAGGGGAACAGAAAATTATTAACATGGGAGATGGGCAGGAATGGTTGTCAAGCCCTGGTGCCCACCAAGAAGCTCTTTGTTCAGTCACTTTAGCAAGACCTGGAACTTTATTTATGAGAACAATGTAGTGAGCACTAGTTAGAAATATTTTTTAAATTTTATTTTAGTACAGGGTCTACAGGGTCTCACCATGTAGATGGGATTCATAATGATATGCTTGTGTTCAGCCTCCCAAGAACTGGGATTACAGGCACACCACCACGTCCAGTCTCAATTACTGGCTCAGCATGCCCCAGGGCACAGCCAGCGTAGCATGCTTGGAATCAAATAGAAAGATATTTTTGGACCACTAAAAGTAATATTTTTGAAAAAGCATTCTTGAAGCAAAACTCTTGAGTTGTACATTTATCAACTCTCCAAAAAAAATGCCCACATACACAAATAATGCATGAGAAACATATTTTTATTAATCTCCTTTACAAATTAGAATCATTCATATTTTGTTTCTTTTAGACTCAGTCAAAAGCAATAATTGGTAGAATAATAGCTATAAGTTGACAATTAAAAGAAACAAATATAAAAATAAAGTCCAGAGCATCAGAAGTTTCTAACTGAGTAATTCAGAACTGGCACAGTTCACTAAAAAGAACCATATATTGAGGTTCCTACTCTTTGTTAGACACTAGGAATAAAAAATATAATACAAATGTCTGACTAAAGAGACCTTATTTTTAAAGAAGTGTAATGACTATGGAAAGGACCACTAATTTTTCTTTCCCAGAGCGCTTATAATTTTTCTGCTCTTCAGGGTTCTTTAGGTCTGCATAGACCTTATAAACTACACAGAGGGTTTGAAATAGGCACTGCTCTAGGGTCAGAGAGAGGCAGCAAGTGCTAAGCACCTGCCCTGTGTCCCCGCTGCTGCTGCGTTCCTGGGGAAGAAGTGGAGAAGTAGATCCCAGTGCACTGTTAAGTGACAAGCCTGTGGCTCCAGGCAGGCAACTTTCTAGAACTTTCCTGACTGGGTGGAGGAAGCAGAAAGAATCAGGAGGCAGGGGACTAGGGTACTACAGGCATTTGGCATTTGGCAATGCTGAGTTTAGAGGCCTGTAGTGTCTATGTACCACTTGGATGCTTCTACTGTTACCATAGCACAGAAAGCTCCCCCAAAGAATGTCCCTAGGTGAACATTCTAGAACTTTTTTGAGTGCATAGTCATTTGGCCCCAAGCTTAGATGAAGTACGTAGGCTCATTGAGGCAAGGAGAAAAACGCCCGGAGCTGCCGTGGTATTAATGACTACAGCCGGCCATGAAGCTGATGTCACAGTGGAGATCTATTTGGTGGCTCATTCTTACACTTTGGTATATAAGTCACAGAAATTGTGTGGTATGCTAGCCAAGGCCTGGAATATAATGAATATTTAAAGACAGTTCCCTACTATAATTGTGATCTGTATCATCTCATCATCATAGCTATCATCCTCATCATCTTCCTGCCTAAAGGACATTGTTCTAAGTGACAGCCACAGCTGTGGTCAGCTGAATCTAGAAACTGGAATGCTCAATTTCCTAATTTCCCAGGTAAAATTATGCAAACGAGAGAGAGGCAGTAGCATCTTGTCGCTGCTTGAAGATGTTCAAAGACAGTCACGGTGGCTGGTGGCCATCACAGCGACTCAGCCCTAGAGTGAATTCACCCCAAGGTGCCCTGTGGTTGCTCTTTTTATTTTTAATAGCATTGGAGATATTTTAAACAATTGACTAACTTAACCTGAAAGGGAAAAGTAAGCAGTGGATGGACAGTGGGTGGAGCAGGATGTTAGGAAATAGTCACCACAAGGGGAAACACTTCTGCTGAAATTTTTATAAATAATTGTTACTATTCTGAGCCTGCCTCTTTTCTCTCTTTCTTTACCTCCCACCCAAGTTGAAACAAAGATTCTATTGCCAAGTGAAGTTGGAATGCTTGGAAATAATGAGCCTCAAACTGATGGTACTTCATTCAATTTCCTTGAAAACACTTACAATATGGTTCTGTAAACAGATCTTGTTCAAGTTACCTGTCCGTTGCATCAAAATCGAAGGTGAAGAAACCTTTATGAACTTCTACAGAAATGAATTTAGGTGAAATTAAAGTCAAATGGAACAATTCATAATGAGTCTGTTTCGACGATTATATTCCCACCACATATTATGATTCTTATGTTCATATACTCTCCTCCTCTACATATTATTCAAACCATTTTACATTAGTAATGAGCACACTTATTCTGAAATTCCCGAAATGTCATGGAAATATAAAACATCATTACTGTACTGTAGAAGAAACACAAGAAAATAGTGGGTCTACACAAAAGCACATATTTACTGATCTAGAAAATAATCACTGTATTTATTCCTGAGTTACTTATGAATATCTAATAATTAACAAAGGCTATAGAGGCAAGGGAGAAATCCATCTTCTGGATTTGAATGGACACTCCAATATCTGTATTAGAATTCAAAATTCTAAATATGGCTTTCAATATCCAAGCTTTTGCAAGAGGCCTGAAAGTCTTGATATATTTTCAGACAGCTGTACCTATTAAAGGAGAACAGATGTGACTTTATCAGTTCTCCAATTGTCTGAGTTCTTGTTAACACCTGTGCTAGAGAACACAGGCCCACTTTCATAAGCATGAGATCACTTTCCCATTTTCTGCCTATAATTTTGACTAAAGGGCCAGCCAACCCTGGGTGGGAGCCGACCCCAAGACATAGTCATTTTCTTGTGCACCTGCATTTGAAATCATTCATCTCTATCAAGTTTAATAAGTTGAGAGACGTAGGGGGCATCCATTAATGGAACTAAAAGCTTTTCTCTTCAAAAGGAACTTAAGAAAACAAGGCGGTCTTAAAACACACACACGCACACACACGTGTAGAATGAAGGTTTGGCACAACATAAAAAATAATAAAGCTGGAAGTGTTTTTCTTTGGACTCCAGCACTTATTAAACATTTAAAATAAATCTAATGAAAATTGTTCAGGTGTGATTTGGTGACTAAACCATGGGAACAAGTTTGTAAAGTAAGACGTGAAATATTTTAGCATACTTTTCATTCCATTTTTTATTATCTAGAAAGTGAATATGAAGAATTACTCAAACAAGCTCACTTTTTCTATACAGTGAAATTCACTCTTTTTGGTGCACATTTCTATGCATATGATGGATACATAGAGTCATGTATCTCCTATCACCAAAAAAGACACAGGATGATTCCACCAACCTATAATTTTCCTCACGTTCCTCTGCCCAGGCCACCCCTCTTCCCACCCTCAGCCCCTGTAAACCACCATAGTTTTGTTTTCTTAAGGCTTAAACAGGTAGTGATATAGTTTGTAGTCTTGTGGGTCCAGTGTGTTTTATACAGAGCAATTCATTTGGGATTCTCCCATGTTGTACCAGCAGACCACCCCTCGTATTACACAATACTTCATTATTTTCATGTATCACAGTCTACTCATTCCTAGTTGAAAAAGCTTCTGGATTATCTCCACTGGTGTTGTAAATTATCAATAAGGCTGCTATAAATACTTATGCACAGTCTGAGTGTGCAATGTTTCAATTCTCTTAGGCAAATTAATAAAAATGAGATTTCTGGATCATGGGTGAGGTATGTTTATCTTGACATAAAACTTCAAATTGTATTCTGGTCTGGATGTACCATTTATACATCCTCCAGGAATACAGGAAACATTACACGGTTTCTTCTTTATGAAAAACCCAAAGTATAAATAATTTAAAGAGCAAAATATTTTTAAAAAATTGGAAACAAGGAGTCAGATCTTTTACAAATAAGAAGGGGACCAAGAGATGGGAGGGTGGGGAGGAAGAGGAGAGAAAGTAAGGTAAAACAAAAAATTAAGATCTGTTATGTACATGTACCAATTCTTCACAATGAATATATTTATTATGTACTGCAAACATGTACAAATCAACATTTAAAACTTACTTAAAAAAAGATTAAAGGAGATAGAAATGAGAATCATAGATATTTGAAATATAATTGTAGAGAGACAGAGAGAATGAGACATTCCTAGATTCACAGAAAATGAGACTCACTTAACTTCCATCTGAGAACGGCTTTCTAGCTCAGAGCCTGTGTATATCATCCTGTGGACCTTTGGTCTTTGGACACGTTTTTACATTGGTCATCCATGTTCTAAATGAAATCTGTGTTACAGAAGGCTTCTTTGCTACTTCCAAAAGCTGTATTTTGAATTACATCTTAAGACAAGCTGTATTATAGTCAAAGTCCATCACAGTGCTTGAAATCATCCCCTTTCTAACCTAAGTGAAAGTCATTCTGAAGCTAAATAGTTGTACTTCCTGGCTCTACTATAGGAAAAAAAAGAGGAAAATTTTGAATTTTCTGATGCTGAGAATTCAAATATTTGTTTTTAGCCAGTGAGTATGAGTCTTAGCTGCACATTCATCTTGGAGCGAGGTGGCCCTGCTGATGACACGTGTGGACCATGTGATTCCTGCGGTGGCAGTCTGTCCTATATGACTTGCATCTGTAGTGTCTCTAATATGACCATCGAGCCTCATAAATGTTAAATACTATCCAAAGCTGTCATCATTTTTCTTGCATGTACTATACGCCACATTGGTTGGTTTCTTAAAATAAAATCTAAGATAACATTAATAACAATTTTTCAATATGACTTTCAAGACAGAAATAATGCTCACTTTAGAGAAAATAGTCCCAAAGTGTGATCTTTCTTCTGAATTTCCACACTGACGCGCTTCTCTCTTTCATCACTGAACTGTGCCATGTGTACACCATTTACTTCTGTTGTGTTAGAAGTGCTTTTGGCAAACAGTAAGCAAAGGATTGGTACAAATTTGGCCTGCCATAAGTTTTTAAAAGACAGAAAGTACATTTTCTTTATCACATTACTCCTTCATCAGTGAGGGAGTTGTATTCAATCCCCAGTATGTTTCAGGGTTTGTATTAAGTGTCAAATATCTCATGACAATATAGCTTCCCTGTCTGCCTGGGGACCTCGTGAGAATAGAGAACATCTGAAACCTGTGCATACACTATTGGACAGATTTGCAAACATCTAAGCTGCATCCAAAATCTACTGAGTCAGAAACTGTGGTGAGCATCCTGAGAATTGTACCGCATAAACTATGTGGGTTACAGATTGTATCTTGTTCTTCTTATTATTCCCAGTGGTAAGCACAAAGTCCTGAAACAGAGCAGACACTCGATATGCATTTGCTAAATTCTATCATTCCACAAATATTTGAGCGCCTTCTATGGACCAGATGTTCCCAGCCCTTGCATCCAAGCACAAAACAGACAGGCAAAAGTCTCCACTGTCACGGAGTTCAGATGGAGGAGCAAAGGACATTGAGCTAAACATGATAATGGACTAGACTGCACAGGACAGTAGAAGCTGATAAGCTGCAGGGGACGGGAGAATCAAGGCAGGTAAGGTGAATGAGGGGAGTCAGGAAGGGAGGGGTGAGTGAGGGCAGTTGGCAACATCAATTCACTATGTGATAAGTCTCCTTGAGAAGACGACATTTGAGCAAAGACTTGAAGGAAGAGAGGAAGGCCAACTTGTAGCTTTCTAGGAGCAAAGACTTTTCAGGAAGAAAGATCAGCCAGGGCAAAAGAAACGAGTGAGGACTGTTGCTAGCATATCTGTCTCTGCAAGCACCTTGTGGAGCTAGATGAGGAGCATCAGTGAGGATTGAGTTGGAGAGGCTCAAAAGGGACAGACCACGTGCAAGGCCACTGGAAGGACGTTAATGTGAGAATGAGCTAATGATTGAATGAGCTAATAAATGCAATTGCTACTTATCACGTGGCAGGTGCTAAGTATATTCAGAGGGTGTCCAGGGGAGAGATGGTGGTAAGTCTTCAAATATTGTTTTAGCATTAAATACTTTGTTTTTCCAGTGAGAAAGTCCCACTTGTTGCCATCAATATCACGAATGGCTGGTGAAAATTAAAGATGATTCTAATAACTACTGTTATGTTTCTGTTTTCTTTTTGCTCAATATGTGAGCTATTTTGAAAGTAGAAAGAAATTCTTCTGTTCTCTGTTCCTATAAACATACTAGAAATAGCATAAAAGCCCTAACTCTGGTTTTGTACTTAAAAATTCCCTGTACTAGCTCAAATTGTCTCGGGATATACCAGATGTCTAATAAATCAGTCCTGTGATTCCCCAACGATCATAAACAACAGGGGCCCTAATATGACTGCCCCAGCGCTTACTCTCTCTAACAAGAAAATATAGCTTGAAAAAAGAACCTAGTATGGAATGCTCCGTGCACCAGTATTTTTTAAGATTCCAGGAGAGTCTGTTCTGAAGCATCAGGTATTGGTCGATAGGTGTCAATCACATCTGTGAGTTTCATACATTTTATAACATTCTATAATTGTTTTGCCACAGAAACTATAGTTCTACTTTACAACCAGACAAAAAAGTAAAATAAACAACAGCAAAGCCACATAATAAATAGTAACTATAGAAATATATTTCATCATGAACATGACATGACGTGAACAGACAAAAAAAAGTTCAGGAAATTTCACATTTTCAGCCTTACTATTTTATGTGAAATTGCCAAATTAATTTCAGAATCTCTAAATCTTTTTAAACTATGCAGTAATGGGCTATTACATTTTACAGTTATTTAATTACATTAGGGTGATTAAAGATATAGTCGAATTGAAATACATGTATAATACCATAAAATCATCTTTTGACATTTGTTCCCACTTTACTGGTCTATTTTGGTTTATTTTAAAGATTTTTTTTTCATTTTTTCTTTAAACAGGTCATAGTACACTGTTTACTTTATTCTTTGTTCATTTAAAAAAGGCTTCAGTATTTAAATAATTACTTAGTGAGCCACTATGTAGCATCATTCCATATAAAATAATTTCCTTATTCATAATGAAACAATGAATTATGCTAATTGATACATTTTAAATCACCCATCTCAGCAAAATATATGTGAAATGATCATGCATATATATAAATGAGGCCTCTGATCTCAGACAGTTGCAAATTGTTATTCACTGGCATTGGATGATGTTACATATTAAATATTTCATAAGTATAGTAAATGTGTTACACACACACATACACACACACACACACACACACACACACACACACACACTTGCTGTTTCTTTCCTCCCCGAGGGTGACCCTGGAAAATGCATCACTGAATCTCAGTAGAAGTATGAAAATGTATTTTTATTGTTTTATTTTTGGATTTTTGTCCCCTACTTTAAGGCTATAAATAGATTTTTTTTAAATCTGAGAAGAAAAATACTAGACAAAATATATTGCTAAAGTCAGCCATACGATCCCATATATTTACAAACCCCTGGGCATAAAAACCTCACAGCTGTTCTTTAGTGAGTTCAAACTTTGTAGCTTCAGGTTATAATCTCAGAGTATCTATAAAAACTATATATGATGAGAGAAGTTCATTTATGAACAATTTTTAGCAGTAAAACTTAAAGTGTTACATTTTTAAAATGTGCCTATGGGCCGCCAAGAGAGATCAGCGGACTAAGCGCCTGCTTAGGCAAACAACACAGGGACCTGGGTTCAATCCCCAGCACCGCATGCTACGCCAGCGCTGCCCCCAGGCACGCTGAGCTGGGGACTGAGTCAGGCTATGGTGGCGCATGCCTGTAATCCCAGTGCTGCTGAGGCTGAAAACAGATGGATCATCATGAGCCCACGCTGCCTCGTGAGGCCCTGTATGAAAAAAAGAAAAAGACACTAAAATGTGCCCTTTTCACTGGACTTGCTCTGTTTGTATTCCTAACCCATGAGGTCCAGTGATCCAACACAAGATGAACTTTTTAGTGACCCAGTCTGAGAGACTTGTCAGTTTAAGTGAAGACACCAATAAGAACTTTCAAGAAATAGCTTTTCCTGCCTAGCGAGATCCTCTGCTCCTCCAGCTCTCACTTTTGTTCCACACATTTCCTTTCTCTCCTCTTGCTTGTGGCTGTATTTGCTTTTCTTTTTCTTTTTTTTTTTTTTTCTTGTTCTTGTTCAGCTTCCACATTCATCATTTTGCTCCTTGCCATTTCTTCTTCGGCTGTACCCTGGCTCGCTTGCTCTTTAACCTCCTTTCTGGCGTCTCCCTCTCTCACTGGGTTACATTAAAACTACTTTGGCACAATCTCTCCTTTAGATACATCAGGGGCCTTCCATGAAATGCCTGGAAAATTAATTCCATGTACATTTTAGGAAATCTTGCTCACAGCTGCATTTTTCCATTAGAGAGGGTTTCAAAGGCTACATTAAAAAGCCACAGCCAAATGAGGCAAAGTTTAAGTGAGAAAACATGTGTGGAGCATTAAGCCAACTGACAGGAACAAGGTTCCATTTGCGGAGAAGCAGTGAAGTTCTGTAGATTCCTTTCCAATAAAACAAGAACAGTTTTGAACTTTAAAAATAAAAATTAGGGGGCTGGCGAGATAGCTCAGTGGTCTAAAGTGCCTGCTTAGGCAAACCTAAGCAGAGACCATGGTTCCATCCCTGGCACCACATGCTGTGTCAGCCCCACCTCCTTCGGCAGGCTGAGCTGGCCATAATATAAACAAACAAACAAACAAACAAATAAATAAATAATCACATTGCCAAGGCAAAATGTACAGAAATAAAATTCATGTTCGATTTGAAATGCAATTCCCACTCCATTTAATTGACTGATAAACAGGAACTCCTTATGTAAAAATAACTTGGAATGCATATAACAATAATGCCATAAAAGAATGGAGGGAGGAGAAAGGAAAGGGACGTGAATGGTGGAATTCCACCAATTTATTATCATACGCTCTCTGATCAGAATAATTTTCTTAAAATCATAGTGTGTTCAGAAATCCACTGTTTATGAAATTTCTATTTATTCACCTCACTAATTTGTAACATCTCCTATAGCTAAATCATATTTTTTCTGTCTCCACTTTGGACATTGTATTTTTTACTGATTTTCTTAATATAATAGGCATACAAAATTGAAATAAGTTATACAAAATTTGCAGCAGCAGATCTCTAGAAGATTGACTAATCTTTAACAAATTTCTCCCACACAGATTGCCTGACATCTGTAAACATTTTGCTGTAGGTCATGGAATTTATCTAATGAAGTGGCTACTTTTTCTTTTTTATGATGTATGTTTGAAAAGAAGTTAATAATAACTACTTCTTTACAACCTTTCACATTTCAAAAGAAATTTTACACATATTCTTCTTTAATAGAACCATTACACTGTATTTCTTTCAGGGAAATAAAATGGAATGATTTGAGGTTTAAATAGTTCAGAAAGGAGCAAAGGAAATCTCTATAGAACATTCAAAGAAGTTGGTAGTTATTATGATACTTAATTACCATAATTCTGAATTTCATCAATCGACAGAAAAACGAATTGGAGCTGAAATGGTCATTTAATCTCCAAGCATCTTTATTAATTTCAAGAAAGGCTATTGAAGAGGAAGTAACAGGGAAAAGAAAAGTTATTATTTGCACATTTGTGACCAATGTGCCCTTGGTCTAGGTAAACTTTCTCTGTCACTTCAGACCTAATGTTTTCTTTTCTTATTTATTTTTATTACTTATTTATTTATTTATTTATTTATTTATTTATTTAATGTATTTGGTACAGGGCCGCCGCTTGGGCTCATAGTGATATTCCTGTTTTCAGCTTCCCCAGCACTGGGACCACATGCATGCACCATCACTGCCAGACTCATTCCCTGGCTCAGTGCGCCCCAGGGGCAGGGATGGCTTGGCATGTGGGACCAAGAATCAAAACCCTTGTCCCAAATATTTGAGGGGCTGGAGAAGTTTGGAACAGTTCCCAAAGTCAAAAATCATGGGAGATGTTTTCAGAGTGACTCTGAGTAACTGTCTGCACCAGAACACTCTTGAGACTGAAGAGTGCTCTGAGCACTGGAGCACGACCATGGAGAACTTTCTCAAGGACAAAAGGGGGACACAACATAAAGCACAAAGACATATGCCAAAAAATAACAACATGTACAAAATCTGTGTAGCACAAAGAGTGACCAGTAGCTGTTGGCTGTATCAGAAGACCGTCAATTTTTTTTCTGTTTTTCTATTTATTTAATCTTAAAATTATTTTTCAAAGTAATACATGCTTCAAAAGATTGAGGTAATACCAGGAAATCAAAAACAAACAAAAATTCCATCATACTCTCTTTCCTTCTTCACCTACCCTCTAAACTCATGCAGTCATTAACATTTATTTCTGTATTTATAAATATTTACATTTTAAGTTTGTTAAGTTTTCTATCCTCTAGTGCTTTTAATTGGAATAGCTGAGGACTCTTAATCCTTTCCCAGGCTTGCTTTTATTCTATATATATGACTTTATCATAATTTTTGGCTAAATTAAATTTTTTTAATTAAAATTTTAATATCTCATTTACTTTGATTTTGTTATATACATAAGTGGGGTTTTAAAATTTTGCTGTATTCAAGCCCAAGGGACCAGAGCTCAAAGCCCAGTCCCAGATGCCCTACTAGGCCCACCCGCTAGGCCTGCTCAGCCTGCAACAGAGTCCAGGCATTGTGTTGCCCACCTGTCATCCAGGCACTGGGGAAGCTGAAAATAGGAGGATCACCATGAGTCCGATCTTCATGGTGAGAGCCTGTACGAAACACACAAACAAAAACAAAATTATTTATTTATTTATTTATTTATTGTATTTTTTTCAGATGGAGGCTCATTGTGAAGCTCAAGCTGGCCTTGAACTCACTATGCAGCCTGAGTTGGTTTCCTGGTACAGTAATTCTCATGTCTCAGCCTCTACAGGGCTAGAATTATAAGCATGAACTGCAACCAAGCTTTTAATTAGTGTTACATCTCAGATTCAAGTTTGACTTACTTTAAAACCAAGATGACTGCATAGGTGATGTATTTCCTCATTGTGTGGAAGATACAGACTTCTAGGTTGAACATAACTTCCTTTATAATGAAAACCATCATTTTCTTTCTTTGTAGCTACTTGGTATAAGAAATCCGTTGTCATTTTCTCATTCTTATTCTAAAGCTTAGTGTGTGTGACCTGTTTAGTTATTTTTATTTTTTTTAATTTTAATAAGAAATAACAATTTATAACAATGTGACAGTTTCAAAACATGCTAGTAACACATTTCAATACTCGATACAATGCCTATTCTTGTCCTCCTATTAGTTATACAGAGCACAGGTTGTAGATGCTATAATTTTTCAAATCATTGTTTGTACAACCAAATTTCTTCTCATTGAACTAAGGGAAAGTAGTTAAATACATAATCCAATGTTCAATAATGTCAGTGGGTTATTGGTAAAACTGGCAATATTAGGAGATGTTGGTTTAAGCCTTTTACAGCTCAGCATTCTGATTTAGCTTTCCATTTTATGCCTTGTCGTTAAACTTTTCTGCTAGGTGGTTAAGGGCAAGTTTAACAACAACCTGTATAGCAGAACTTACAACTTTTGTATCTCTCAAGGTCAGTCAGAACCCCTCAGGATTTACTCTGGAGCCATGTACAGTGCTTTGTAGAACTGTTGTCAGTGTCAGCCATCTGGATGAGTCACGGCCATTGCTTGACCAGCTTGCTCTCTGTGAAAGCCTGAGAGAATGTTTTCTCTCTATGTGACTTGCCTTTGCACACTATGTATCTTCAGTCCCTTTCTTCTGTAGTCCCATAATCTCCCTGGATAGAAAATATGGGAAGCCACTGAGTTATAGAATGTTATAGCATAGCTTGTCTTATGTCCTGAGTCCTCAGTGATCTTGGAGGGCTAGAGCCAAAATATTGGCTATTCTATAGTCCTTCTTTTTCTCTGATTTTTGGTCCGTAAACTTATATTCTTAACCTGCCAGAAAAAAGCTTAGTGATACTATTGCTCTATAACATAGATTCTTGATCATGACATCACTGTCTTTCTGAGAATCAAACATCTTGGATTTAAACTTGGAAGTGGTATTTTCTATCAATCATTGATATTCTAATAAATCTCTATAGATGTGATAAAAGCAGTTACACATTTTTACACATTTAGAAATCTAAGTATGTACAAAATTGTAGCCAGTCACTATGGGATTTTCCTAGTCTCCAACTCTCATTAACACCCTATATGTTTTCCTGTAAACTAACCATTTACATGAGAGAGAGAGTACAGCCTACCTCAGTGTCTTCAAGATTTTCTCCCATGTTTCTTCCAGAAGATTTAATGTTTCTCTTTTAATATTTAGATCTTTAATCCATTTTGACTTTAGTTAAGTGCATGGTGATAGACCTGGGTCAAGTTTTAGTTTTGGACAAGTAGAGAACCAGTTTATTCAGCACCATTTGTTAAAGAGGTTATCTTTCTTCCAGTAAGCATGTTTGGACAGACACTTTGTTGAAGATAAGGTGGCTGAGTATGTTTGTGTTTGCTTCTGCATTTTCTAGCCCATTCCACTGATCCTCAGGTCTATTTATTTTTGTCAATACCATGCTGATTTTATCAGTGTAGCTTTGTAGTTTAACTTTAGATCAGGAATTGTAATGCCTCCTGCCTTACCTTTGTTATCCAGGATTGTCTTTGTTATGCTAGGTCTTTCTTATTTCCAGATAAATTTTAGGAATGATTTCTCCAGATATGTGAGGTATGCTGATGGTATTTTGACAGGTATTGCATTAAATCTGTATAATAATTTAGGAAGCATAGTCATGTTCACAATGTTGGTTCTTCCTATGCAGGAGCAGGGAATATTTTTCCATTTTTCTGAAGTCCTCTAGGATCTCTTTTTTCAGCGCACTGTAGTTTTCATTGTAAAGGTCTTTTACTTCTTTAGTTAGGTTAATTACCAAGTATTTCATTTTCTTTGGTTTTATCACAGAAGGTATTGTTTCTTTAATTTCTCTCTCAGTATGTTTATTGTCTGTGTAGAGGAATGCTATTGACTTTTGTGTGTTGACTTTGTATCCTGCTATGCTACTGAATTTGTGTATTAATTCTAGTAGTTTCTTGGTGGAGTGTTTTGCGTCTTCCAAGGAGATTATCTTGTCATCTGCAAATAATGATAATTTAACTTCCTCTTTACGTATTCTTAATCCTTCCTTTTCTCTCTCTTGTCTAATGGTTACTGCCAATGATTCCAGAACTATATTGAATAGGAGTGGTGATAGAGGACAACCTTTACTTGTACCAGATCTGAGAGTAAAACACCTCAGTTTTTCCCCATTTAGAATTATGTTAGCCAGTGGATTGTCAGAGATGACCTTTATCAGATTGAGATAAAGACCCTCTATTAAAATTTTCTGTAGGACTCTGAACATGAATAAATGTTTGACTTCATCAAAAGCCTTTTCTGCATCAATTGAGACAATCATGTGATTTTTGGTTTTGGCTCTACTGATATAGTGTATTGCATTTATAGATTTGTGTATATTGAACCATCCTTGCACCGCTGAGATGAATCTTACCTGGGCATGGTATATAATCTTCCTAGATGATTTGCTGTATTCTATCAGCTAGGATTTTATTGAAGATTTTCTTATCTATGTTCATGAGAGAAACTGGCCTGTAGCTCTCTTTTTTAGTTGCATCTATCTCTGGTTTTGGTATCAGTGTAATTCTTGCCTGTAGAAATGATCTTGAGACCATTGCTTCCTTTTCAATTTCATTGAAGAGTTTAAGGAATATTGAAATTAGGTCTTTTGTCAATTTCTTGTAGAATTCAGTGATGAATCTATCAGGACCTGTACTGTTCTTTGCAGGTAGACTTTTTATTACATTTTGTATTTCATTGACAGTTGCTGAGAGATCTTATGTCTTCCTCATTCAGTTTTGGTAATTTGTACCTTTGTAGGAACCTATAAATCTCCCTTGTCTTCAATTCTGTGAGAGTAAAGATTCTCAAAGTCGCTACTAATGATCCTCTGAATCTCTGATGAGTCTCTAGTAACTTCACCCTATTCATTCCTTATTGGTTGAATTTGAGTTCTTTCTTTCCTCTTTTTGATGAGGTTAGATAGGGGTATATCAATTTTATTTACTCTTTCAAAGAACCAGCTTTTTGATTCATTATTTTTAGATGATTTTCTTTGTCTCAATTGAACTAATTTCTGCTCTAATCTTTATAATTTCCTCCCGTCTTTGGGCTTTTGATTTTGTTGGCTCTTCCATTTCTAGTCAGCTTAGGTTCTGCATGAGAGTATTTATTTGTTCCCATTCTGTTTTCTTAATGTGTGAGTGCAGAGCTATAAATTTTACTCTAAGAACTACTTTCATTACATCCCATAAATTCTGGTAGGTTGTGCTTGAATTTTCATTAAATTATAGATATTGTTTAATTTCTTGTTTTATTTCAGCTGTAATCTACTGGTTGCTGAGAATGGTGTGTTTTAATTTCCATGTATTTTTGGGATTCTTGTGGTTTCTTTTTTCATTTATTTCCAGTTTCATTGCACTATATTCAGATAATACGCATGAGATAATTTCAGTTTTCTTGCATATGCTTATGCATGACCAATGCACTAATATGTGGTCTATCTTGGACAATATCTCATGTGCAGCTGAAAAAAAAATGTGTATTCAGAAGTGGTTAGGTGGAACACTCTATATTTAGCAAGCCTAGTTGTTCCAAATTCTGGCTCAGTTGTGCTACTTCTTTACTAATTTGTTGTCTGCTTAACCTATCTTTTTGGGATTCAGGGGTGTGAAAGTCTGTGAAGATGGTGGTATTGGATATTAGATTTTTTATGCCATTAAGATTTGTCTTATAAAGCCGGGCGTGGTGGCGCACGCCTGTAATCCCAGCACTCGGGGAGGCTGAGGCAGGAGGATTGGTGTGAGTTCGAGACCAGCCTGGGCTACAAAAGTGAGCTCAAGGCCAGCCTCAACTGCATAGCGAGAGCCTGTCTCAAAAAGACAAAAAAAAAAAAAAAAAGATTTGTCTTGCACAACAGGATGCTTCCCATCTTGGGTGTGTATATATTTATGAGTGTTACCTCTTCATCTTGAATCTTTCCCCTAACCAGTATGTAGTGGCCTTTTTTATTTCATTTGATCAATCTTGGTTTGAAGTTTAGACTGTCTGAAAACAGGATTGCTACCCCTGCTTTTTCATTGTTGTCCTGAGGCATGTAGTATTTTCTTTCCATACTTTGACTTTTAGCCTATGAGTTTTTCATGAGTTAAGCACATTTCTTGTATGCAGCATATTGTTGGATTTTGTTTCCTTAGCCACTCTGCCAGCCAATTTTTTTTTTTTTTTTTTTAGTTGGAGAATTAAGTCCACTTACATTGATGGTTATAACTGAAATGTATTGACTTATGATTGACATGTCTTTTACTTATTATTGTTTACCACTTTTTCTCCTGTGTTTAATTGGCTGTCCTATTTGGTGGGCTCTTTCTGTTATCCTTTGTGGAGTTCAGGTCTTTTGGTCCTTTCTAAAATATATTTTAGTATTCTGTGTAGTGTTGGCTTTGACATCATGAAATTCTTTAGTTGCTCCTTGTTGTGAAAGTATTTAACTTTTCCCTCATAGTTGAGAGAGAGTTTTGCAGGGTATAGCAGTCTGGGCTGGAATTTGTTTTCATGGAGGACTTGAAACACTACTCCATGCTCTTCTTGACTTCATGGTTTGTGAAGAGAAATCTGCCATTATTTCAATGGGTTTACTTTTAAATATGATCTGTTTCTTTTCTCCAGAAGCTTCTAGTATATTATTCTTCTGCTGGATCTCTGTGATCTTGATTATTATATGTTTCAGTGTGTTTTCAGTCAGGTTGATGTTATTTGGACTTCTATATGCTTCATTGTCCTGAATGTCAGATTGTTTTCTCATATTTGGGAAGTTTTCTTCTATTACTTCTGCCCATATTCTTTCCATATCCTTTGTGTTGACTTCTTCCTTGTTGATTCCTCGTTAATCTCACATGACTAATTTTTGCATCATCTTGCAGATGTCGAAATACTTTTTCCTGCATCCTAGTTATTCTTAACAGACCCTTTGATACCTTTTCACTAGACCTGAAACTCTATCTTCACTTTCATTTATTTGCTTTTGACAGCCTATGATTGAGACATTATTTTCTTGTATATCTCTTTGAAACTGTTTCATGCGATCTATTTCTTTCCTATATTGCTCAATCAGGTAATCCATCATTTTTCTATTCTCTAATTTTTTTATCAGTGTCTTCTTTAGTAGCATTTAAGTTTTTCATTATAGTTATCCTTTCCTTCTCTACTTCAGGGATTATTCCTGCTCTGATCTCCTCTCTACCTTTCTGCAGTTGTTCTCTTACTTTAGATGTTATTACATTGGAGATGTCTTTTTCTACTTCAGAGGTTATTTTTGGTCTGACTTCCTCTATACATGTCTGCAGTTCTTTTTCCACTTCAGATTCTATTAATTTATGCATTTCCTTTTTTACTTCAGATGTTATCTTTGATCTGAGTTCCTCTATATGTTTCTGCATTTATCTGTCTACCTCAGATACTACCAATTCAAAGATTTCAGCTGCCTGATTCCCTTCTTCTACAATGGTACTGTCTCCTGTATTTGTTCTGGATGAACTCAGGACCTGAGATTGCATCTTGCTCCTTCTCTTTGCCATTTTGTATGAACTCTGCACTTTGGTGAAGTTATGCTGTTAGCGCCTATCAACATTTGGGTCTGGATTCACTGGTCTTGATCCCTCCCCAATGTACGTGACTGAGTCTGGCTGCTGTGCGCAGATTCTTCCTGCTGCAAATGGGCACAGGCTGGGATGGTCAGTGTGGGCAGGAAGGGTCTGAGTTTTGGTTTCTGGTGGCGCTGGGTCACAATCCAGAGGAGAGGTCCTGCCTGGGTGCAGGCCCGTGTCCCTCAGCATGGGTAGGCAGGGGCTGGGTTCTAGTGGCTGGCGCATAGGAGTGCACACCAGTGGAGAGTTCCTGGATGTAGGCCCAGTTCTGTCAGCATGGACGGCCTGGTGCTGGGTTTTAGTGGCTGGCCTTGCAGGAGCACATGATGGTTGACAGTTCCTACCTGGACACAGGCCCAGGTCAGTCAGTGTGGGCAGGTGGGGGCTGGATTCTGGTGTGGCTGGCAGGCAGGAGTGCAGGCTGGGAGAGAGATCCTGAGCATATGCCCAGGTTGGTCAGCATGGGCTGATGGGGGCCAGGTTCTGTGATCTGTTTTTATCTTGGGGGGGGAGAACATTGAAAGTCACTTGTCTAGGATCTTCATAGCTAGTGGTCTGAAATTTTTATAATTAAGTATTGTGTTGTATAATTATTTTAATACCTTTTCACCTTTGCTAGTACAATAATTTTAGTATCTTTGAAATTGTTTCTTCTGTACATTATAAATGATATTTTTTCTGAGTTCATTTCATTTGGATAGCTCTTTTCTATATGAGACACTTTCCTCAGATATCAGATGGCCTTTGGCTGCCCATTCCACCTCAATACCATTTTGAAAAGCTTATTAGCATGAATATAGCACCAGAATTCATTCCAGTCCCTAGGACTCAGCCCTTTTGTGTTGCCTAGATTGTACTGAGTACAGAGGAATTATCTTGGGTCACTCATCAAATATACTATGTAGCTAATGCACAAGGGTGATAAGAATAGGATAAATATTTAAACTTTTAAAATGAATTAGAGCTAAAGACACATTGTCAGAAACAATAAAATGTATTTAAAATGAACAGGAGTATGTTGAAGGAGTAACAGGTAATATATCACTTTTGTAATGGATGCCTTAATTTAAATATTTATTGTTTTCATGACCTTGACACAAGTTTCACTTTGAACACTGATTTGGTTTGAGATGTAACACATGAGTTGATTTTCACAGTGAATACACATATTTCACTAATCTAAATGAGCAATCAAATCCAGCAGGAAATCTAAATCTATGAGGCACTTTTCAAAATCTTCAGTCTCTGGAACAAGTTTTCCTTTTGATTTCATAAATAACATGATTTCCTTTCACACATCATAAGCTACTTAACATCAGGAAAGTAGGTGCTTTGCCCATAATTGGCATCCATACTTAGAAGGAATTCCTGGAACAAGCAATGATTCCATCCCCTGGACCTTACAGAATCACAACTGGAGGATGATTTACATGACAGTATTCTGTTTTAAAGCTTTTCCACATAAATTTCCCAGATGAATGATGTGTTATTTCATCAGCATGAGTTTTCAGTGGCAATTACATCATTTCTATTAATTTTATAAATTCCTACTAATCGTCAGGGCGCCATAAGTAGCTACAGAAAATATGTTCTCAAAGGTCAAAAAAGCCTCTGCTATATTGTTTTTACATTTATATAAATGAACACATTTAGCTAGACCATTAAATGCCCCTAAAGAAGTCGTTTCTTCAATGGTATTATATTTATTTTCAATACAATAATAAAAATGGCAAGCTCAACTGTATCTGTAGCTCTTGTACTTTTATCTATGGCCTAAAATGTGAAATTATTAGTTTTACTTTTTAAATCTCTCGTCATACATTTTTCTTGTTTCTTCATTTAGCTTGGCAATACTCTAGTAAGACAAAGTGATTTTTGAAAAAAAAAACTCTGCGTTTTATCAGAATAAATTCATCTGAACAATAAAAATATTGTTAAGGTGATCAACTCTTTTATTTAATTCAGTTATTTTCTCTTTAAAATACTGGTGAAGTATGTCAAGTTTGGTTAGCATGTAATGTCTTCTAAAATTATAATAGTTAGTAATCAATATAATTTACCTAAACATTAATCACAGTACCTTATTATTTGTCCCTACAAAATAGTACTCATCTATGGTAGTCAGAGTTTTCAATGAATGTAATTTAATATAGGACACATAATTTATAGGATTATTTTATAATAGTCACTCAAAGAATCAAATACTAAAGAGTTCAGGAAATAAGTCCTCACATTAAAGACCCAAAGAATCCAGCTAGGGACCTGGATCCTAGGGCAATTTCCTGCATGAGTCCCAGTGAAGGCCTAACTCCCACAACAACACCCCCAATGAGTACAGCTAGAAGGCTGGAGCCCGCGACACTGTCTCACGCAGGTCTTTTTCATGGATCTGCCCTGAGAAGGTTCAAGGATAGATCAGTGGTGAAAGCTAGAAAGCCCGTGCTAGTGGGATGAAGGATCTGTGCCAGAAAACTGGGAAATCTGAACTGGAGCCAGGAAGTGACACCGGAGCACCCTCAACAAGTACCTCAGGGACAACGAGTTCCTGAGCTCCTGTGACAGGGACAACAACTGAGTTCATGGCAGCAAAGCCAGTCTGACAAGGTTGTCCAGCAGAACCAACCGCCCCCCTTTCTCTCCAGGTCTCCACTTTGTGTTGTTGGCAGCAACCCTCAGGCGGGCCCTCCATACGCAGCACCATACTGATGCAGTCCAGCTGGGTGGTACAAGTTGTCCACCAGTTGTCAGCCCACCACATCACCTGTCCTTTTTTTGGTAGAACAGGTTTCCTTATCACTCTTTTTTCTTTTTGGAGGAACTCTGTTCTCTTTTGAGAAAAAGCTGAAGCCATGCTGCAATTAAGAAAAATTAATAACTTTTTTTTTTTTTTGTCTTTTTTTGAGACAGGGTCTCACTATGCAGTTCAGGCTGGCCTTGAGCTCACTTCCATAGCCCAGGCTGGTCTCGAACTTGCACCGATCCTCCTGCCTCAGCCTCCCGAATGCTGGGATTACAGGCGTGCGCCACCACGCCCGGCTAATAACTTTTTAATAAAGAATAAATGTAATAAATGTAATAAATCACTGGTATTAATGATTTTGTATATGTAATTATAACAGCATCATGAGCAAAAAATATATGATGCAGTTTCCAATTTCCTACACCACAGCTGCTAAAATATTATTTTACTTTATATTATTTTACCAAATAATGCAATAAGTTCAATATTTAAATGTAAAAATTTACATGTTTGCTTAATAAGAAAAGCCTGTCATCACAGGTATACACGCATATAAGCAGGCTGAAATACTATTTTTGGTAATGGTTACATTCCACTATCAGAATTATACAAATTCGTATTATATTTGCGACATGTAGATTTTGAGTTGACTGTGTGAGAGGTAGCATTACATTGCCAGCCCTCTGAAGGAAAGCACCTGCAGCCGAGTTATGAAGAAGAAATTACTAACAATCACGAACTTTTGTTTAACCTTTACAATCTCATGAAACCACATTTCTAACAATTGAGGGCCTCATGTAGCCCATGAGTTATGAGCTGGGAACCCCCAGAGTCAAAACAGATCTGCTGAGAGGCTGAAATTTTTGTTGGGAAAGTGCTGATAGAAGTGTCTACAGTACTATTCTTGGGAACGTAGTTTCTCAAGGAATGACCCAGACGCTGTTTGCTGTGGATGGGAGGGAAGGTGGCTCCTAAGCCTCGTTCCCATCATTCTCACAAGGAGCACAGCAGGGGCTGACGCCACTGCCCAGTGTGTTGACTCCCATCACCCTCACTGTCTGTCCTCCACACCACTTACAATAGAGTTCGCTGTATTCCCTGTATTTTATTTGTGCACGTTTAGTGTACATGATGATGACATCCACTGTGGGGCGCCGGTACCTGGATATAACACATCTTAATTCTTACTTTTACCCGTTTCTCCTACCCTTCCTCACCCTTCCCTCTATCTCCTGGTTCCTTTAGCAAGAATAATCTATTTCCCTGTTTCTTGTTATCTTTTATTTTGCCCTCTAATTTATTTGTATTTTGGGTTTCTCATATAAGAGAGACCATATGACAGTTAAGTTTGCTTATATCTGGTTCATATCACTTAACATTATAGTCTCAAAGAATGTCTGCTTTCCTACAGATGATTCAAGTCAACTGCTGTGTGTGCCCTTTCGGTTACACCCTGACAGCATATGGTAACATTCTATGCTGTGCAATTCAAGGTTGAACATTCACTCTCTGGTAAATAAACATCCTGCATATCCAGCTAAAATTGTACACAATAATCTATTCAGTGATGGAAAATATCATGAAGCCTTAGAGTTTAAGGAGTTTGTTTCTTATACTTCATTATGAAACCAATCAATGAATTGAAATAGTATTTATCCTTATAAGTTTTTGCCGATTTTAAAATTCTAATCTGTATTTCTGATTCGTGTTAACAACACAGCATCAATATACTAGAGTAGCATTGCTTAGCAACAGCGTGCCATCAAAGCTTGTTGTCTTCTTAAACAGTAGCATAATAGCATTCATCTCATCACCAGCACCCAAATCCCTTAGGAGGTTCCCCAGCCAAAACCTAGAATAAAAGACCAAAAAGTCTGAGAAATGCAGAATTTGGCTTTCCAGCCTCTGAAGTTCAACGTAGTTTGTACAGATGTACAGAGCAGGGAGCATTTAAGGACAGAAAATAGAAAAGATGTAGTAGGACACGTGCAGATGAGGACTGGAGAGGGAAAATGAATGAGTGGCAATAGGATGTTGCTTTCAAGAGCTATGTGTAGGGGCCGGCGAGATGGTTCAGCAGTATAAAGCGCCTGTTTAGGAAAGCTTAGGCAACTGCAGGGACCATGGTTTGATCCCCAGCTCCACATGTTCTGCCAGCCCCATCCTCAGGGCAAGCTGAGCTGGCAATAATAATAATAATAATAATAATAATAATAATAAATAATTAATAATAATAATAGAGCTATGTTTAATTTCTCCTCTGTGTGTCTCTCTCTGTCTGTCTCCCTGCTTCTCTCTCTCTCTCTCTCTGTGTCTCTCTTTCTCACTCTAGATTCACTAACAGACTGGACAAGCAGGAAATAGGAGTAACAGAGCAAAGCTGACGACCTTGACAATAGAAGCAATCACTCACAACAATCTCTTTGATACTCAACATATAGAATATATTGTTATGCTTTATGTCTAGTTGTCCCCCCAAAGCCTCATGCAATCATGGGGCATGGCTTCTAGATTGAGATTTGATTCATGATACCTGGGATTGTGTTTTAGTGCTGATGGGACTGTTGGTCTGAGTAAGGCTGAGACTATGGGTATGGTCTAGGACGTATATTCCAAGGCGGAGAACCTGAATGAAATATAAAGAGCGACAGAGAGACAGACTCAAGCTGGAGCTGTTGCTCTGCTGCCGTGTTTGGTTGGCTGCCTCTGCCACCATTTTGTTGCTGTTCCACCGCCATGGCCTGGACGCTCTCTGCCCTGATCCACTCAGCCTTGGGCCAGCCAAATATGGACTGAAACCCCCAGTAACTGTGAGCTAAATAAACCTTTCCTTCCTTCCTTTTGGGTGTCGGGTATTTGTCCCAGCAATGAGTGAAAAATAACTAAGACAATATTCAACAGGTAATAAATAAATAAATAAATATTTTGTCTTAGTTCTATATTGAAAATGAAATACCTGCTCAATTAATAGCAAAAAAAGAGAGACCACTTTACAACTGGTTCAGGGTAGTTTTTTTCTGTATGTTCCACCATGATTTAGATGGCTATATTATCTGACTCTGGGTCTCTGATTTTCAGTAAATTCTAATGATAATAAAACTACATGTGCACTCATGTGTTTAGTAAATAGCATGAATCCAGCCATCCGCAAAATATTTTTATTATTGCTAGTAATAATCCTTATTATTTTTTCATGAAGTCATCTGATAATTGCCTGAATTTGCAATGTGAACTTAAGGAACCAAGCCAAGCGTCACTGTGTGGAACAGATACTCGGTGACTGCTACATTCTGCTCGTCCTCAGTAGACTTCAATTTATTCCAGAAATATGATTCCAGCACTTTCATGGAACATTGAACTATAGATAAGACAATTTAAGCCATAAAGTTCTATTCTTCTGTCAACATTCAGTAGCAATATTTTAGTATAAAATCTGAAATTGCTGTAAGACTAAATTAGCCTATTCCATAGTTATCAATAAAAATTACATGGGTAACAAATAAAAAAGAGAGATAAAGTGATGTTTTTTTAAGGGCCTACTTATATCATTTCATATATATTGTCATGTCCTGATCATTCTTTTTAAATAATAGATCACCTAAATTTAGACAGACGAGCTTTTTAAAATATTACATTGAGGCCGGGCGTGGTGCTGCAGGCCTGTAATCCCAGCACTTGGGAGGCTGAGGCTGGAGGATCGATGCGAGTTCAAGACCAGCCTGGGCTACAAAAGTGAGCTCCAGGCCAGCCTGAACTGCATAGCGAGACCCTGTCTCAAAAAGACATAAATAAATAAATAAATGTTTAAAAAAATAAAAAATAAATAAAATATTACATGTATGGTATATGCCAGCAACTAACCTTAGAGTTGGGTAAAAAGCAATCTCTACTCTCAAGGAACTGATGCTTCAGGGGATTTACAAGCAAAAACTAACTATAATGCATTGAAAATAGAATACTAATAAGCTATAGGAAATGTAAGAAGGGCTCTAATTCGGACCTCGAAGTTAGGAGACGTTTTCTGGAGGTCATAGCACCTAGATCAAAACATAAGCACAAGCATGCAGGAAGCACAAAATGCAGGAGGCGTAGTGACAACATGCGAAATTCTACGCTGTGCATTCGGAATCATGAAAGACAAATGGAGGACTGTAGGTGGAGAGGGTTGTGGGCAAGTGAGCACTGCGGGGAGATCACAGCAGCTGAGCTCAGAAGACCTGCGCTGTGGGGAGGAACGGGAAGTGGGGCAGCCAAGGTGAAAGGCAGTGGTGCTCTGCACTGCAGCCAAGCGACGGGGGAGGGAAAGAAGGTCGGTCTGGCGGGCTGCGTGGGGCAGGAAGTCTTCCCCCGTGCGGCAGGGCCTGGGACGCAGGGGGTCGGAGGAGGTGGACATGAGTCTGGTGCGCTGCGTGGAGCGAAGAAGAAATACTTTAAAGGCTTAAATGAAAAGTCCTGTGAATCCATAGCGGCAAGGGTGTGAAAGGCTGAGGATGGTGCTTTGTTTCTGGTTTAGACGTGACAGAGATCATCAGTTAGTGAAGGGTGGAAATGAGAAAGAAAAACAGAATTAGGGAAGAGATAATATGTTTTGAGCATTTTGAGAATGAGATACTGCACGCCTTCTAAGTGTAGGTATTCCGTAGTACTTGTTTTCCACTCTGAGGCAGGCCTGGGAGCTCGGAGAGGCCAGAAGGAAGAGACTAGCTGGGATTCAGGTGCAGGGTGTCTGTCAGGGACCCCAAAGAAGAAAAGTGTTCAAGGCAAGGAGGCAAAGAGCTTCTTAAAAGCCTGGGATAAAAGAAGCCGGGTCATGAAGTTGGTGGAAAATAATGTTCCAATATGAGGAGAGAGCTCAGTGGCTTAAGTGTCTGCCTGCAAAGCACAAGGTCCCAAGTTCAGTCCCTGGTACCGAAAAGAAGTCACGTTCCCGCAACAGGTGAGGATTAATGCTACTAATGGGGTACAGGGAACAATCACTAGGACATGGCCCTTTGGGTTTTGTGGGGCACAGTAAAGGGTAGAATGCCTGAGTCAGAAAATGTGGGGTGAGAACTAGAAGACAGTGAGGGCAAGTAGGCCTTCCATGGAGTGTGGCCACAAGGGGAAGGGAACCTTAGAGCAATGGCTGCACAGGGCAGTTGGGCGACAACAGCTCACCCTGTTATTCAAGATGAGGGAAATGACTAATTTTAAGCACCGTACAGGAAAATCCAAGACAGCAGACAGAGAAAAGTAAAATATATACAGCAGAACGCAGAAACTCCACTGAAGGAAGGGAGGAAGGAGCCATCACACTGTCGGCTGGAGAAGACTTGGAACTTCATCCCAGCAAGTAGTTACTTAGGACTTCCTTGGCTTTGCAAAAGTGAACAGAGATTCAAATAAGAATAAAATAAACAATTCCATTTTGTGAAGACAGGGATTAAAAAACGGAGAAAGTAAAGGTCAACGTGCTCAGCATGGCATTTATTATTAAACGAAAACAGATTCATTTCGGGAAGGCATTTAGTAGAAATTGTTTAGTAGTATTGTCCAGCTTACTCCCTTTAATTTCAATTGCTTCTAAGTTTTCCCCACAATCCTAATCGTGTCTTCACCACGTAAGCCTGCTGTGCCTGAAGTTATCTTCTTAGCCCCTAAAAGAGTTGAGAAACTCAACAAGTTGTTCTGGTTTTGCACAAGGTAGTCCACTAGTCCTCAGGCAGCCCTTAAAACTCAACTGCATTTTTTTTTTTTACTTAAATACCCGCAGAGAGGTGGGCAAGGGAGCTCATTTCCAGTCCTCAAGTCCTGCTGGTGGAACTCATTCTGCAGGTTGTGCCGGCAGCGGGTCGCCCTTCCTGGACCTCACACTGCTGAGCGCTTCTTCATTCCGTGGAAACAGAAACTGTTTTGAAATTACCGCTGGGGCCAGAGAGGCCAACACAAAAATAAAATAGAATATTTCCTTCTGCAAAGAAGAAAGCCACACACAGCTTTCCTTGCTGAAGGCAAAGACCCTTGGGCAAAGGAAAATAATGTTAGTTGGCTGGCGCACATATGCCGTTTAGGCCTGGGCTCCAAGGAATCAGACTGACAATTTCTTGAAAGGTTCTGATTCAACTGCTCCCTTCAAAAACACTTCAAAGGACGGTGATGAGGGACACCAAAGGGATGAAAGGTTCCTTTTAGGGCTGTGTTAATTTATTTTAGACCAAAGAACAAATATCCCAATAGACAAGGAAGGTGATTCGATCTTTCTCATTGTAGTGACAAACCTTGTATAAAGATTAGGTCAGGAGAAGGCTGGAAGAAATTCCTAATCAATTGCACAGCAACTTACCTATGAAGGAATCCTCTTAAGTTGCTGTAACTGGAATGTGTGTGCTGACAGGCAGACCCACAGCACAGTCAATGCAACTGAAGCCCGGGGAGGGACACTGGTGCATGACAGCCAAGGAGAACTTTTGCTCATCAGGCTAGTAATAGCATCTCTGTGGATACTGCAGTCAGGGACAGGTAGAGGCAAAGAGTTCTCAGAGGCTATTTTGTCACAGACAACTACCTGGAGGCTGGTTAGCAAATGCACTTCATTCAGAATTAGAATTTGTGTGTGGTTTTCCATATGCCGTAGGTCAGCTTTCCCTGTGAGACTGATAGCAAGAAACTTAATTTCTGTGTTAAAATGGAAGCAATTTCTCCAAAGTAAATTAGAGTTGTTCAGGGCTTTAAATGAGATACTGTACCTTGAGGTTCTGTGGTAGATTAACAAATGGTCAAGTTAGGTGGGAAAGTCCAGCTAAGTTGAGTCAGTGAGATTCTGGGCATAGAAGACTCACCTGGGGATTGTTGCCTGTGCCACAAAAGAAGGGTAGAAGGGAAGACTGCAGGTGGCTGATTACCCAGGAGAAGGTTTGTTATGAAGAGGTTACCTGAGAGCAACTCATCTTTTCCCATTGTCAGAGGAGCCCAAGTCCTCACTGTCAAAGAAGATGACTACTGTTGGGAAAATTCCAGGGTTCACCTTTGTCTTGAGCTCATGTCCTGGCTCCAGTGCAGACCTCTCAGTCTTCTGGCACAGATCCTTCATGGGCTGGCCCAGACTCTCTAGCTTCCACCACTGGTCCTTGGGCCTTCCCTGTGCACATCTTTGACTTGGACTTCCATGGGACTTCACGGTGGCTCTAGTCCTTCATCTATTCCAGATGAGTAGAACATTGTCACGGGGTCCAGGGCCTTCGCTGGATTCTATGGGCCTCAAGCACATGAACAGACTTCTTTTTTTTTTTTTCTTTTTTTTTTTTTTGAGATAGGGTCTCACTATGCAGTTGAGGCTGGCCTTGAGCTCACTTTTGTAGCCCAGGCTGGTCTCGAACTCGCACTGATCCTCCTGCCTCAGCCTCCCGAGCGCTGGGATTATAGGCGTGTGCCACCACGCCCGGCTGCAGACTTCTTATCTTCTTCTGCATTTGACATTTTAAGTGAATATTATAAAATAACCCAATAAATCATGTATCCTGTATTAAATCAAGTCCCTTGGAAATCACTGACTATAAAAGCTACATCATAGCCGGGCGGGGTGGCGCACGCCTGTAATCCCAGCACTCAGGAGGCTGAGGCAGGAGGATCGGTGCAAGTTCGAGACCAGCCTGGGCTACAAAAGTGAGCTCAGGACCAGCCTCAACTGCATAGCCAGACCCTGTCTCAAAAAAGACAAAAAAAAAAAAAAAAAAGCTACATCATAAACTCAAGAAAGCTATACAAGAGAGAAATTTTTCAAAGTAAACATTGTGAGATCTAAATGTGTAGTAACATATAACCTTAGAGCCATATGAACAGAGGTAGTCGTCAGAGCACCACCAAAATATTTGGAAGGTTTTAAGCGTGCAGGCAAATGATCTGCATGAAACCTAAACTTGTAAAACATATGGATAGAAATCCCAAAGCTTGGTGACACGGGCGAAAAGGACATGTGGGATAACAGCGTGAACATAAGAAAGTAGAAGTTAGGCAAAATCCTACTTCTCGATGGCTCTCCTTTTCTAGTACTTCGCTGACTTGATCAACTGAAGTTGAGGTAGATAGGGTGGAGGGAATAACTTCAAAATGCTTGCTGGATGAGAAACTGAGACAGGTACAGAGACAGAGGTCGAAGGAGAAACAGACTTCAAGTAGAAGCAGTCATTCCCTCCTATTAAGAAGGAGGGGATTTGGAGTTCAGATAAAGCATTTTGCTTAGTGGTCTTTAAACAGTGTTTGTGAGTTTCACATCTTTATCTCATGCATTTTAAAAATGTTTATCTGATATTATTGCTCATCTCCCAGTAGTCAGCCTACCTATGTGCAGTTGAAGTATAAGTGATTCACTACCTCTGTTGCTTACACAAATGGTAGAATGTATATTCTTGTCTGTATGATGAAATCTTTAGGAGTCTTTAAGAATATCTGGATATCTGGATCTCATCCTCTGGTAGTCTATTTTAATTGGTCTATAGAGTGGCATAGACACTGACTTTGGGAAACCTTCAAGTGCTTCAGATATGCAGCAATATTTAAGAACTACTGCCTTACAGCACTTGCCCCATTCCTATGGGGATAAATTTTCACTGAAATCAATTGAATATGGAATTTATTTTTTTCTAAAGTGTAATAAAGTATCCTTTTAAAAAATTACAGAGAATAAAAATAGTTAAGCACATTAGAAATGATACAGAATTTGACTAAACAAAATGATAGACATCCAACAGTAGTTGCTAAATTGCAAATTATTATGTACAAATTAATTGTCCAGATTGTGAGATACAAATATGAAAACTTGGTTTAAAAGTAACTAAAAAGGAGAAAAAAGAGACTGGGCAATGGTGGCGCACACCTGAAACCCCAGCTCTTGGGAGGCTGTAAACAGGCAGATCACTATGAGTCCAGTTTAGTAGTGAGACCCTGAACACCCTGTAGACCCTTCCTTAAAAAGGGGGGGGGGGGAAGAAAAAATTAAATATTAACTGTTCAACAAACAGTAGAAATCAAGTTCTATTATCCAAGATATACTATGTAAATCCATTTATATTTTTCTCTTCCTTCTTCTTTCTTTTCTCCTTTTTCTCTTTCTAGTTGTTCCTTCCCTTTGAATAGTATCTTTCCCTTTCATAGTATGTAATGTACATGTTGGATTTTACAAAGCTTTATAGTGAAGACGCTTAAAATAAAATGTCATAACTTTTGTTTTCTTCTTGAGGGTAATGTCTAATTCACTATCTTTGCACCTTTTATGTAAAAGCCACATGTTGTAGCAAACTCGCACTTCACAATAAGTATGAATAGAATACGGTCAGCAAGCAAAGGATACCACTGAGATTTTATACTTCCTCCAGCTGTGCCTGCCACCACCATTCTCCCCATCACTGAGGAAAGCCATTGGCCTGCTTTTATTTATTATTATTATTTTTTTTTTGGTCTTTTTTGAGACAGGGTCTCCCTATGCAGTTCAGTCTGGCCTTGAGCTCACTTTGGTAGCCCAGGCTGGTCTCAAACTCGCACCGATCCTCCTGCCTCAGCCTCTGGAGTGCTGGGATTACAGGTGTGCGCCACCACACCCGGCTGGCCTGCTTTTAGGTTGCTCATCTGTTCACTCAGTTACCACAACATACTTGCAGTCAGAAAAATTAGAAACAATTCAGACGATGCTCAGCCACAGAACAGTGGGGAAATTTGCTTGATTTCACACACACACACACACACACACACACACACACACACACACAGAGGTATCTGCATGTATATACCCACCTAAAAAAATTAACTGCAAATGTGTGCAACTGTATGGATTAACCTTAGTAATATAAGGCAGCAGCACCAAATGCAAAAGAATTTAAAAAAGGAAAAGAAAAAATAATTCCCAGAAGGCCACACACAGGCTGCTCCCCTATTTATAATTTTTCAAAACAAATTCAGCTAAGTAATGTATTGTTTGAGCATGTCTGAATCATAAAACTTTAGGAGCCAAGCAAGAAAGCAAGACAGGACTAAGCACAGAATTCAAGATGGCAATTGCTTCTGAAGGAGAAGGGGCAGGATGAGAGAAAGCACTTGGGTGAGTTTGTATCCTTGGTAATAGGCTCGGGTTTGGGCAACAGCTTTGCAAATGATTTTCATTTCATTAAAAAAATAAGGACATTTGCACCTAAAGACATGAATAAAAAAGACTGAAGAAAAATCTTTGTAACAGAACCGCTTAAGATTTGCTTTATAAGGGTATGGTGAGTAGCTGAGTATTTTTCTGAGCTTTTACTTTATTCGAATATTTATTCTGCTTTTAGATAAAATTTATGTTGGCAGAGTTTAATATACTAATAGCTTTTGTTTCCAAATAACATACTTCCTGAGACTGAAATTGTGATTTTTACTCATAATGAAACATTCTAAGCTCTTCAGTCTGAAAAATCACTTTGATAATGAATAAATGACATGAAATACAACTTCCTGGAACACTTCTGCCTTCTCCAGAAAGCACGTCTAAAAGCAAAAGCAAATGAAACATGGCCCTGCTCCAGACTTCCTCCTGGCCTTATTGCTTTACCTGACTCCCTTCCCCAGCAGAAATAGATCCAAATTAAAAACTTTTTACCTCTCTGGATAGACTTACAGTGTCTAAAATCTTTATTTTTGTCTCTTGCATTTATTTTTTTTAAAAAAAGAAACACACCATGAAGAATGTAGAACAAAGATAATCTCAAAACATGACTATAAGGTGCCAAGGATATAGCTTAGTGGTATAAGTGCCTGTTTGGCAAGTATAAGGTCCCGAGTTCTATTCCTGGTACTGCTAAATAAATAAATACACCTGACTATAGATGATGGTTATGAAAAATTAGTACCAAAACATATGTATAATAATAAGCCGGGCGTGGTGGCACACGCCTGTAATCCCAGCACTCGGGAGGCTGAGGCAGGAGGATTGATGTGAGTTCGAGACCAGCCTGGGCTACAAAAGTGAGCTCAGGACCAGCCTCAACTGCATAGTGAGACCCTGTCTTAAAAAGACAAAAAAAAAAAAAAAAAAAACATATGTATAATAATAATGGAACACAAAACATGTGCAAATTATGTACACATTACATGATTATTAATATTCAATACATATTAATTCCAATATTTGTATATGGCTCTTAACTTGCACTAACCTGTACCTCTTTGCACTAATTTGTACCTCTTTGCACATAATGTTTCTTCACTTACAACAATGACAAAAGTTGTAGTTTTTTTTGTTTGTTTGTTTTTGTTTTTTGTCTTTTTGAGACAGGGTCTCGCTATGCAGTTGAGGCTGGCCTTGAGCTCACTTCTGTAGCCCAGGCTGGTCTTGAACTCACACCAATCCTCCTGTCTCAGCCTCCTGAGTGCTGGGATTACAGGTGTGTGCCACCACACCCGGCCAAAAGTTGTAGTTTTAAAACAAACATTTTAGTAAAATGAATTCATTCATACAAGACAAACAGGTAATAATAGCACAAGTATGTTTAAAATAGACAAAGTTATCAAAGTAATATATGAATGGCTGAAATGTAAAAAAAAAAAAATCTTATCATGGCCTAGGTTACATTACTAGCCCTCCTTTACAGCAAAAATATGCATTTTTAGGCCTCCTATAACTAAACTAACTTGACAGCCCACTTACTGAAATATAATTAGTTTTCCCCATATTCTACCTTGAGGAACTAGATGTTGGAGAAGCAACTCTCACCATGGGTCTTTCAGTTGAAAGATAACTTGCACAGGATGGGCAGGTAGTCTGCGTGTCCCAGCTCAACAAGGCATGACTCTACAAGAAAAGAGAGCCCATTCTCTGAGTAACAGCAAACACGGAAGGCACTGAGGTCTAAGCTCAAACTACAGAAAGCAAAATTCTGAGAGAGGGCAGCAGTGTGTGTAAGTGCTAAGGTGGGCTGTCAGAAGGACTAAATATAGAAGAGTTGTATACGGCAAGAAATGAAGCTGAAAAGAAAAAGAAAGTAAAATACTGTGAAAGACCTTGTCTCTGCGACTCAGTGTTTGCTTGGAGGAAACAGAAATGTTTTCTAAGATTCTCCTAGAGAACCAATAAGTGGCATCCAGGAATAGCACACACTAGTGAATTTCCCTGCATGACAGAGTGGCTGCAGGAGGCCTTTAATAATGTGAAGACTGAGAAAAAGGGACACGTTATAAGGCAATGGTGGTGAACCTGTGGTGCACACATCACATCAGGCTATTATCATTTAAATCTCTAAAAAATGTTTGCCATTACTATTCTAAGAAATCTGGATTTCATTCCGTAGTTCACCTGGAGGCATAAACAATACTGACATGCCTACATTTACATTTTAGATGGAGAAACTTGGAGATGTATGATTAAATTGAAGGCAAGGAAAGGAGATTAAGAGCCTCCACAAAAATAAAATAGGAAAATGATGATGATGCGTGTAAGGGCAGTGGCAGTAGGGGAGGAGAGACTGGAGAAGAATAAACGCAGGGACTAGGATCCCTAATAATGTCAGAAGATGGTGCTCTTCGGGGCTCCGCAGCTGCAGATATGCATTTCTGGACAGGTTGAAAAAGACGGCCTCAGCGACTTGGCTTTCATGAAGACGGAGAAGGGAAGTGGGGAGGTCGTCTGGGAGACTGAAGGGCGAGTTTCTGTCTCTTCCTGAATATTTCTGTGCGGTCCCAGAATCTGCAAAGTACAACCACTCACTGCCTCCACTTTCATCAGTGTGCAAGTTGCCTAATTATTTTCAAACACTTCCTCTATGACTGTAACACATAACCTTGACTGTCCTCCCTAATAGGATGTAAATTTATTAACACCCCTTAGTCTGTTGCCTGCAACTATATATTTTGGCTGCCTCCCAAGTCTTTAATTCCTTTATTGATGCATTTCACAATGATCGTTGCTTCCCATGAAAAGCTTTCTGCAATCTCTGAGTTTTTAGAACACTGTCTATTTCTCTCTCATGCATTCTTTCATTAAGTTTTATTTTTCTCAGCTTCACACATATTTCTGCATGAGGTAAAGCATTTTAAATAGATACCAGAACCTAAGCACCAGAGGTAGAGATAGGAGACAACTGTGATCGCAGTAATGTTATTTTAATTGCAATTTAAAGCCAAAAGGCAAAGACTTAGTAAAGAACTGTTTTCATTACAGTTGTTCCATGCATGAAATGAACCATTACACACTGGAAAATAAGAAATCATTCCAGACTGGCTTAGTTATAACAAACAAAATGAGTTCCAACAAGCTGTTTCAGTCCCATGGCCAAAAATTCCATTCTGTTGGTATTTAAGATTTTGTTCTAATGTGGCATTATATGTTGAAATGTTATTTAATGTTGTGCTCTCTTTCTATAACATATTTGCATTGAATAATGAAAGAAATGACCAGCTGGTCTCTAGCAGTTACAAAGCCCTTTATTGGAGGCAACAGGATGAGAGCAGATGGAAACTTTAGGTTGAAGTCTCACTTCCACTAAGAATAGATTTGCAGAACTTTATTGAAAGGAAATATACCTTAGTCTATGAGAATGATGGTAAGGCTCCCTATTGAAATACGGATTCATGTCTTGGTCTCAAAGCACTTTTCTCTTTAACATAGGAAAAGTTTTTAGTAGAGTATATTTGAGTTGCAAGCTGTGAAAGTTGAAGGTAGTTGTCAACTTCATTGGTTTAGTTCATACACAGAGGATTAGCAATGTCCTCTCCTGAGTGTATCTGTGTGGGTCATGGAGTTGGGACAATGAGCACTATATCTAGTCTTGGGCTTCTCCTTTTCTGGCACCGTTTTTCTGCCTGGCTCACAGAGACTAAGCAACTTTATCTCACCACACATTCCAAAACATGACATTCTTGCTTTGGAGCCTCCTGGCCCTGGTCTAAACCATGGCAGACCACCTGAGCAAGTCACACTGAAAGAGAAGTAATTGTCTCCACTTTGGCTGAGCCTTTCCCTGTGCCCATGTATTGAGATATACAGAGGAATGCACATTCGTCTAGCCAAAGTGTTGGTGATAGTCTTTGAAGATGTAGGCGTGTTTCTCCAGAAAACCTCAATGAGCCAGAATGGACCAGATGAAGAGCCAATGCTCCATGCTGCTGGCTGGGATTAAGTTTTGAGATAAAGGATATTACTTCCTGGGTCTGGAGAATTAGAGATTAGATTAGAGCTGAAGCACTGACTCTAAAACATTAGATACTATTTCAATTGTGTAATGTAGATTATTCTTTCTGCATATTGAAGAGGTAAATGCAAACCTCTTAGTCATCCGGGTTCACAGCATTCACCTTCTTCATCTCATTCTCACAGTCACTCATCCTCAAGCCACTCATTTCTTCATGAATGAGTAAAACCTGGATTCAGCCTTGAGTCAAGGCCTTTGCTCCAGATAGCCATCATCGTGCCTGGACTCAGGGCCCTTGTCTCCCCACAACTATAAATATGCCTCAGTGCCTTTGTACTTTCCATAGGCAGCACTGGGTGTGGTATATTGGAATCAGCTCACTGGGCTTCTAACCATTTATCCATGAGATTACAAATACAAACCTCCCAGAATGAGATGAGGATGAGGGATAGCTCTCTATACTAACTCTAGAGCCAAATTTGCTTTCACCTCTTAAATGAGAAATGTCAGATGTTTCATCCTAGTAAGCAGAAAACTGGCTGAAACTGAAAAACTGATTCCAAAATGTAGTGTCTTTGCTATGACTATAACAAACCTTTGGAAAGGTTTGGAGATGCATGCTAAAGAAGCCCTAATATGTTGCAAGAAGAGTTTACGAGAGCTTCTGACCAGAGTCTAGAAGACCAAAATTCTGACTGAAATGTGAACAATAGTAGCTATGCCCATGCTGTTTTAGTCAAGTATGACGAGTAAATTAGGAATTAGAGTACAAGACATGCATGTTCATCCTGGCAAAGAATTCAGCTACAATTTCCTACATCCTAAAACTGTGTAAGCTTGAGTTTAAAGGCAGCAGACTAACTGATTTGGTGAAAGAAATTTCCAAGTAGCACGTGGTTTATACTCTTTCATGGGTTACTGTTGATGGCTTTAAATAACTCGACACGATTAAAGTAGAGCTCTACAAGAAACATGTGCTGCAGATGTGGTGGCTCATATCTATAGTCCTAGTACTCTGGGAGGCAGAGGTAGAAGATTGCAAATACATGCCCAGCCTGGGCAAACTGAAACTTGCTTGTTGAATTTTACAGAGCTTCATAGCTACAAGTCTACTTGGAGTCTCAGAGGAGATATTAACTTGAACATCTATGCAATGTTGGAAGAGTTGGGACTCTGTGGAAAGGACTAACGCATGTTGCGTTATAGGCAGTAAAGCTGACCATGTGAAGCAGAATTATTAACTACTGTGTATGTTTAAGGAGATATGTTTGGGCATCAAGTTGATAAAGGATGAAATGTGACAGTTAAACTTAGTCATCAACGTGTTTGTCTTGTAAACCACTTAGGGAAAGCCCATTTGGAGTATACTTGTCAAGAAATGTGAGGTTTTGTGCTGTATCTGGTTCCTGATTTCTTCCTCTGCTTTCCAGGTGCCACAATTTAGCTGGTCTCCCTGATCATAACCTTCTACCATGATGTCTCTGTCTTGCTAAAAAAAAAAAAAAAAACAAAAAAAACCTCTGTGAATTGAAATTTCTAAAATTGTGAGCTAGATGTATCTTTCTCCTTTAAACTGTACAGTGTTTGGACTTGGACTTGCCTGAACTGGAAATTGTCCACTATGCATGAGGGCAGGATGAAGGCTCATTTCTTAAAGCAGTCAAACTAGCTCCATCTTGAAAACAAAAAGCATCCTGAATGGTCAATGTCAGCTATTAGTAGCAAGGCAACTTTATGTCCCATGATACTAACTTTGCAAAGATATAAATACTTGTCCCTACTGTTGTTCTGCGGTCCTTCGCCAATCAGGCATGAGCCACCACCTCATCCAGTTCTTATCTTGCTGTCTATTTTTTTCCCCTCATTCCTGCCACCGCTACCCCCTGAAGTCTCCAAGACACCAATGAGTGACCACATTTCAGGCCAGAACAGGTATGTAGGCAACAGGAATACTGCATGAGCGCGCACATAAGGGAAGGGAAACGAATCAGTTAGAGGCAGTATTCAGTGCAGGCATGCATTGATACCGGCACATCCTGTGTAAAGCAGATGAATGGAGGCTCGCTAGGGACAAAAAGGGGTTCACCAGAGCCAGAGAGATAATCAAGCCTGAAGAGAACTCTAAAGAGAAAGCTAGATAGAATTACTAGTAGTTAACAATGGCAAAAATAGCCTCAAGAATCACAGAGGAACATGTATGTAAAAGTAGTTTGGGTCTGCTTGATTCCTATATTAACTCTTTCTTTCTAGATTCTGGTTAGGAAAAGTTTTACAACCACAGAGGATTTGATTCAAGATGCTCCCTTAAAATCAAGTCCCCAACCTGAACAGGACAAGGAGCGTGAAATAAAAGTACAGCAGATAGAGCTTGAAAACTTTATCTTTGTTCAGCCAGATGAAAAGAAATTATTTAAAATTGCAAATGGCTAGTTATAAGCAGCCCATGGATGACCTTGTGGAAAAGGGCACAGGCTGGGTTCAGGGAGGGCCCAGTGCTTCACTTCTAGGCAGGCCCAGCTGGGATTCCTCAGCTGTCTGCATAGCTGCATGCCTGATCCAGCCATGGCGGTTGGTGTACATCACCAACTACAGTCCTGTGCACCTGGGGATAAGTAGGAGGTTCATGATTATGGAACGTTGTGTCCTGAGCATTCATTATGTGCATGGCTGCCACAGAAAATTTACCCAGTGGCTGTAGTTGAAATCTTGGCAAAAGCAACACATGCAGCCTTCAGAGCCACAGTGACAACCAGTGTACACAGTGGAAGTGGCTGCACGACCATAGTTTCCGTGTTACTTGGGGAGGGGACATTTGAACAAGGCAGCCCATTCCAAGTGCTAACAGCTCCTCCAAGCCCAAAGCAGCAACCAGAGGCAGATCCCCAATACAAAGAAGTCTCCAGGTTTTGCTCTATGTCATCAAGGCAGGGAAAATCAGGATTAATTCATTGATTCAATTAATCCACTCAAAACATTATACAAATCACTCAAAATACTGTTCAAATCACTCTAGAATCTTCTATTACTCAATTGCTCCTTCTTTGACAAAATTTTGAAGTTATGAACAATTATAAAGAGGATATTTTGGATAAATAGCTGGGCGTGGTGGCGCACGCCTGTAATCCCAGCACTCGGGAGGCTAAGGCAGGAGGACTGGTGTGAGTTCGAGACCAGCCTAGGCTACAAAAGTGAGCTCAAGGCCAGCCTCAACTGCATAGCAAGACCATGTCTCAAAAAAAAAAAAAAAAAAAAGAAATTAATAATTAAAGTGAAAAAACATTTAAAGAGCTTTCAAATACAAGTGTGGATGACCTCTGAATAATGCTACTGCAGGTCTGCAGGAACAAAGGCACTGGATTGCTAACTTGGTAGCACACAAAGGAGCATTCTGCTGGAAATAGAGGCTCACAGAAAAGCAGCAAATAGGGCTGGGGATGCAGCTCCCTACCTGACAAGTACAAAGTCATGACTTCAAGTCCTACTACAAAAATTAAAATGAAGATAATTTCCATCACAATTGACACTAAAAGAAAAAAGGTTTCATGTTTTCCCCTCAAGGTGGATAATTTAAAAGGCTGATTCTATTCTCAAAGTAAAAGGTTTGCCTTTAGTTTAAAAAACCATATTCGGGCAGGGGAGATAGCTCAGTAGAATAAGCTCTTTCCTAGCAAGTGCAAGAACCTGAGTTCAATCCCCAGTATCACAAATGAATGAATGAATGAATAAATAAATACTATATTTCCTAAGGTTTCAATAATGGGCATATTTTAAAAGATTAAAGCTCTTATGATTCCTAATAAGGCTGATTTCCCTGTTTTGCAGTCTTACTTAAATTGGTATAAAAAAATCTTTGAGACTTTACAAAAGATATAAAGGTTTTGAATACAATCTGAATGTTATGAGGCTTAAACATTTGCTTGATTTTGACATTCCATTTAAATAATAGAAGGTCAGGGTAGTGATGTCCAAATGGGTACAAGTTATGATAATATCAGTGAACTTATTCTACTGTTACGTTTATTTTGCCCCAAACTGTTTGCATCAACCCAAAATGATTTTCAGTCTTTACTTGGTAATATTAATGGTTTCCATCCAGATTTTAGGCTAATTTCTCTGTTGTTATTAACTGGGATCCTTCAGATCAGTTAAATTAATTTGCCTGTATTTACAGATGGATCATATAAGGAAGACGAGTTGACAGCTCCCTATTCCAAAATACAGGATACAGGAGGACTGGCCAGATAGCTCAGCAGACTAAAGTGCCTGCTTAAGCAGATGCAGAGAACACGGTTCAATCCCTAACATGCCCTGTTGGCATGTTGTTTTGTTATGTCAAAATGAAATTTAAATATGCCATAAAATGTCATCATGATTATCATGCTGCAAATTTATATATGGTTTTGATTTCTAAATTTCTGTGTAAAAATATGTAATTTCATTCTATAAGAATTTAAATATGAAAATATCTATGTTTAGTAGAAAATAACAGCTCCATTTTATATTCCAGGATGCTTGATATTCAGATAGGATAGTCATGTATAGCTTACTATCTCCATTATAGGGTTATGTCATTAAGCTTCTCTTCTGGATTTTTAAATAACATTTATTTATTTATTTATTTATTTATTTATTTTTGTGGAACAGGGATCGAACTGAGGACCTTGCACTTGCCTGGCAGGCACTTGTGCCCCTGAGCTATCTCCCTCAGCCCTTCTTTTGGATGTTTAAAAACAGCTTTGGAGACCAAAATTTACAGTAATATAGTGGGCTAACAGCATAGCCAGTATTTTGGCCTTAGTGCTCTGAGGTCAATGAAAACTCAGGACATAAGAAAACACCTGCTATGGCACCCTGTAACTCAATTGAGTCCCTGATTTTCTGATCAACTACACTAAAGGACCACAGAAGAAAGTGATTCTATGAAGTATAATGTTCTTAAGGAAGGTTACATGGGGAAAAAAAAAATTCTCAAGCTTTCACAGAAAGTAACTTGGTCAATTTCGTGTTAATAACATTTTACCCTTCTTATCCCCATTACAGTTATGGTTCAGGAGCATGAATACATAATTCGTAAAACATTCAAGTTTTGTTTCCCAAATGTTCTCTTCTGGTTTTTTCTCTAAATCCTACCCACTTAGAAAATTCTTGATCGAAGTAAAAATTTATTTATGATTCCACCCAGAAAAAAAAAAAAAAAAAAGAAAGTAACTTGGTCAAGCAACGGCCATGACTTGTCTAGACGGCTGACACTGGCAGAAGAACTACAAGGTGCTGGACATGGCTTCAAGGTAAATCTTGAGAAGATTTAACTGACCTTGATAGCTAGCAAGACGTTAAAACTGATTAATCCAGGTCTCACTTTAACTTGGTCTTAAGCCCTCAGCAGAAAAGTGTAACCATGAGATGTAAAAAAAAAAAAAAAAAAAAAAAAGCAATAACATAGGAATATGCTAGCTATAAAAAGTTCAAATTACTAACAACTTCTGCCAGTTGCAAGCTGTTCGCGTAACTCACTACTGTTATGTTTTTTTTGAGCTTTCTTGGGTTAAATTGCCATATGCAGGTGCTCAAAATCTTTGTACAGGAATCAAAAGGAAAGATCTTCTGCAGATTTCTCCATAGCATATACAGATGCGAAGGAATGCCCATCATTCTCACAGCAAAACAATTGAGATAGATGCTGGAAGTTACAAACAAAAGTCATAACTCTGTCTTCTACTGCTTAGTTCCCAGAGTTTTGTTTGACTTTTTGCCCTTTTAAAAGTTACTCTTATTTTCAAATATCTTCATCTGTCTGTTCTTGAGATCACTGAAGCCAGTGTGGCCTAAGGATAACAACAAGGGAGTAGTCCTGGAGCAGAAACCACACAGCTGGGACTGATTCATGTCTGGACTTTAACCTCTTCCAGTGTTGTGACCTTGGAACAGGTCTTTAAAGTAAATCCCAGTATCTTGATTTGTATCAATCATATTTTCTTTTTTGTCTGTGTATTATGTTTTAACATCTTGAGTAGCCTTATCGACCTGGCAAGGATGTTTCTCTACAAGAGATAGTGTATTATTCAGTCTCTCACTATAATGAAGTACTTGAGGCAATTATTTCTTTTTCAAGTTCTTGGTATTGAACCCAGGATTCTATCCATGCTAGGCAAGTACTCTACCATTGAGCTATGTCCCTAGCTGAATCAATTAACTTATAGAGATTAGTTTATATAACTCCTGGTTCTAAAGATTCTAGTCCAAATTTGAGTTGTCCCATTGTGTTGAGCTTACAGGGAGGACACCAAATGGCAAGAAAATGATCATGGTAGGAAACCATTCACATCATGAGCCAGAGAGAAAGATGAATGTGGTCCCATAATGCCATTCAAGGGTGTACCCCAGTGAGCTCAGGATCTTCCAAGAGGCCCCATTTACTGAGGGTTTTATCACCTACCAGTATTGTCAATCTGGGAACTAAGGATTTCACATTTGGGCCTTCAGAGAACACTATCTATATTTAAATAAGAGTAGTTACTTAATCTCTGAAACTAATAAACACTTTTCATATTCAAATTAAATAATGATGGAGTTATACACTTCCTTTATCTAATCCACACAGCGTGGTAGATTAATTAATGATGAATTTAAGTGAGAACTCCCTGCTGAACTGAGTCAGGGTGGTTCTGGACATTAAAGACTCACCTGGGGATTATTGCCCATAAAAGGAGGATAAGACAGGAAGATTGCTTGCTGCTGATTTCCTAGAAGAAGCTTTGTTGTGGCTGGATTTCCTGATATAAATCCAGCTATTCCTATTGTCAGAGGAGCTCAGGTCCTCAGTAGCACTGGGATTGTTTGCTGTTCTCTTGCAGAAGCTCTGGTCTTCACTTTTGTCTTGACTGTTACTTCTGGCCTCTAGTGTAGATTTCTCAGCCTTCTGACACAAATTCTTCACTCGACTTTCTAATTTCCACCAGTAGTTCTTGGGCCTATCATATGTAGATTTTTTTTTCTGTACCTGGGGCTGAACTCAGGACCCTGTGCTTGTCAGGCAAGCACTTATTCTACTGAGCTATCTCTCCGGCACCTATGTAGATGCTAGATATGGACTTTCATGAGCTATCACTATGGAGTCCAAGCCTTCATTTGAATTCATTGAGCTTGGGCCTCTATTAGTGGACAAATCTCTTAGCCTTTTTTTCTTTCTTTCTTTTTTTGTCTCTTTGAGAGAGAATCAGGCTGGGCTGGTCTCAAACTCACACTGATCTTCCTGCCTCAGCCTCCTAAGTGTCTTAGCCTCTCCTGTATTTGATATTTTGGGTAAATATTATAAGAGATTCCTATAAATTTGTGTCCTACATTAAATCTCTTCCCTTGAAAACTCTGATTATAACACACACACAAAGCCAATATATCTGATATCATAAATCATTCTAGAATCAAATGCCAGGCAACAAGACACTACTTTTAAATCCAGACTCAAGGGAATTATTAAAACTAACCAGTCATAAACTATTCAAATTTCCCTGTCTGTCATTTGCTGCAGAAAACTAGAAGAGCCTCTAGCCTACTCTTTTCCTACATTCTTGCTTCCCTCATGGAAAATATAAGTAATTAATTCTTCTTCCAGTGACATTGACCTCATACACCATCCCTCGATATGTCTGTAAATTAAAATGCTGCACATACAAATGACACAACATTGAAAATTCAGGATGTAGCAACAGTTGGTTTCCAGAATGATTAAAAAAACCAAGGATGTGCATATACATATAAGTAGTACTTTATGAACAGTATTTTGTGGTTGGTTTCCAGAATGATTAAAAAAACCAAGGATGTGCATATACATATAAGTAGTACTTTATGAACAGTATTTTGTGTGTAGTAAGTGCTTAACTATTGCTAGCTATTATTTTTAATGATCTTTAAAAACAGCTGGTGAGAAATAAGTCTTTTCACATGGCTTTTCCAGTTCCATTAGTTCAAGAGAGTCTGATGGCAGCATGTCAACAACAAAGGAATTGCCTGGTTATAAATTTATTTATAAATAAAAAAGCATTGGCTTCCAAAACTACATTGATACTTTGTATCACAACCTAAACAAATAGTTCCTACTGTGACAATTTAATGATCTGATATTAATAAATAAGTTTTTGAGGTGACTGGAGGGTTAAGGAAATTTAAATATAGTTATTTTATCTCCTGTCATGTTCTTCAACTTCATAACTCCTCTAGGGGACTCTAGCCACTGTTCAGTTCCCACCTGCCTTCTTTGGGAAGGAAGGACAACTGTCCACAGTGAGTGTAAACATCACATCCTGTTTGTTCTTAGCACTTAGAAATATCTATGAACAGTCTAAAAACCTCACATTTGGGGATCTGTTCTCTCATTTTCAGTATGAACTACAAACTGGCCAACTCTGCCACATTCAAAGGCATTCCAAACAATATTTTCTGTTGAATTTTGTCCCTGATGTAGGTGCACAGTTTCTGCATTCACCTGATGCATGGTACTAACTATTGTTTTATTTTTTATTTTTGTAACACTTCTTCTTTGCTTGCTTGTATAGTGTCTCACTAGGCAGCTTGGACTCATAGTGATGCTTGTGTTTTCAGCTTCCCCATTGCTAGGATGACAGATGTTCATCCCACACCTGGACTCAGTCGCTGGCTCAGAGCACTCAGGGTTGGGGCCCACCAGGCATGTGGTTCTAGGGACCAAACCCCAGACCTTGTGCTTGTGTAAGCAGGTGATTAGTCTACTGAGCTATCTTGCTGGCCCTGCATCCTAATTCTTCAGCTGGAGAGACATGAGAGAGAAGCACAATAGGAAAACATAAAGGGACTCTCTAAAAGGGTAGGGATTTTTTTTTCTAAAATAGTAACAACTGCACAATATTTTTCATGTTAAAGACTAATGCTAGTTTATTTTCCCCACAGCTATAACAGAAATAAAAGAGCTTACAAAAAATGAAAAACCATGAAAATATTCCTGAGAAATTAATGTATGTCAGAATCACCTGGTGAGCTTAATAAAATGCACACTGGGTGATGCTACTTCTGGGGAGATGAAATAGATATGCTTTTGTATTTGCTCCAAAAGAGTAGTGCAAAAAATTTATCTCTCTCTTCCTTTCTCTCAACATTCTGAAACACTGAGGAAAGAAGGAAAGCAGTCTAGCAAAGCGTTTGGAGGCCTAAAGAATGACAAACGATAGTGAGCTTCTGGGCTTTCTTTTTGCCTCATTTATCCCAGATTTAAAAGAGAAGAAAAGAACAACCCCAAAATGCAAATGACATTGGACATCAAAAAGTCCAACAAAAAGAACAAAAGAAAGACAGCTTAGTAAGACAGAAAGGCCTCAGAAAATAATAGTTGCATCTAGCCTGACACCATAAATAAAAACATCAAACCGACTATTAACAACCAGCAAAATCTGCATGAGATTCCAGAGCCCCACAGCTCTCTCAGGGCTAAGAAAACATAAATACTAAACCCTATTTGTTCACGACCATCATGACCAACTCCAAGTCAATTAACACCACCAGAACTTCCTGATGCCCCCTACTCCCCACTAGTATTGAAACACCTTTGCCTCTCCTGACTGCAGTGGTAGTAAAGAAAGGCTAATGGAAATTTAAACTTTTAATCTACTGCCCAGCAGTAATGAGGCTAATGAGGCCGTCCTCACAACACCCTCAGCGTGCAACATCCAGCCCCTACCTTGTACTAAGATTTCCTCCTTTAGCATTAGTGGAGGCAGAGTTGGGAACCTGAATGTCTCTGGTAGTAACATGGTGAAGCGCTGCTTCCTTAGTCCCCACTATAGCACTGTCAGAGAGAGCCAAGTAAGCCAAAAGTATTAAATAAGATCCAGTTTAATAACATAATAAAAAACGCCAAGTTTCAATGGAAAATCACTTATTATATTGACAGAACAGTCTTCATCCAAATGGATAAGAAAAGGATAAAATCAGTAGAAGCCAACGTTGAAACGTTAGCTCTTTTTTATTGTTCTTGAAATGTTGGCTGTTTGAAATAGTGGACAAAGATGCTAAACCAGCCATCATAAAATAAATGGTTCAATAAGCAATTAAGCCACAGTAATAAATTGGTCAGTGACCAATTAAGCCATAATTATAAACAGGTCCTTGAGCAATTAAGGATATGCTTAAAACAACAAATGAAAAAACCAGGAAGCCTTCCAAAGAAACAAAAAGACTCAGCAAAATAACAGAACATATAGGGAAGTATCATATAGAAGTTTTGGAATAGAAAAATAAAACTTGAAAGAGAACAGCTAAATGAATAGAATAGTTAGTACAATGAAGAGGGCAGAAGAAAGAATCACTGAACTAGAAAACAAAGCAATAGAGGTAACTCAGTTTGAACAATGCAGAGAAAACCTAATAACAAAAGAAAACAAAGAAAAAACTCAAAACCTTAGGAAGCATGGCACTATAACAAAAGATCAATTATATCATTGACTCCTGGAAAGAACAGTACTTGAAGAAAAAATAACTAAATACTCCCCAACTATGGAAATAATTCAGTACATACAAGAAATCTATGTCAAGGCACATCATAGCTAAAGTTCTGAAAATGATGACAGGTGGTATTTACCATCCATCTAACAATGGCATCTTCCTTTAGTGGAAACACAATTTAAATGACTTCATATTTCCAATTAGAGATCAAGAAGATCAGAAGAAAGTAGCGCAATTGTGTTCAAGTATTTAGGGGAAAAAACGTTATCCCAGAATCCTATCCCCGCAAAAATCTACTCTTCAGAAATTAAAAAGAACATCTACATATTTTCAGGTGAAGGAAAACTAAGAGTTTGTTTCTGACTAACTGGCAAAAAATGGCTAAAATAAGTCTTCTGAAAAACAAAGAAAATGTTAAAATAAGGAAAAAATCATGAAAGAATAAAGAACAAAATAACAAAGATATGGGAAAACACACTGAGCTTCTATCTGCATCCTGAGTTTTGTAAGTCTTGTTTGATGATTTAAGCAAAAGCCATAGCACAATCTAGTCTTCTACTGTGTTTTCACAGTACTCTAGTATAGTATATAGTTTCCTTTATAAGTCAACTGAGTGATGAACTGGTGATCATTTAATGGGTTATAGTTCTAACAGCACAGAGTTCAACGGGAAAAGAAAAAACAAGAAGGATGAAAGTGAGAGTATTTTATATCTCAGCTAAACTTAAAAATCTGCTACAATAAGTTATACATATGTAGGAGGAATATAAAATGATCTAAAAGTATACATTTACTGAGAGCTGAAATAGCAAAGACAGTCCTGGACAGCAAAGATAAGGGAGGAGGCATTACAATTCCTGACTTAAAGCTATACTAGAAACTTAATGTGATAAAATCAGCATGATATAGGCAAAAAAAAAAAAAAAAAAAAATAGACCTGAGGACCAATGGAATAGATTAGAAGACAGAGAAGCAAATACAAACACACTCAGCTACCTTATCTTTGACAAAGGGACCAAACATATTAATTGGAAGAAAGATAGCCTCTTTAACAAATGGTGCTGAAAAAACTGGCTCTCCATGTATCCAAAACTAAAACTTGACCCAGGTCTATCGCCACACACTAAACTAAAGTCAAAGTGGATTGAAGGTCTAAATATTAAAAGAGAAACATTAAATCTCCTGGAAGAAAAGGTGGGAGAAAATCTTGCAGACATTGGGGTAGGCAAAGAATTCACAGTTGAATTTAACAGTTGAAGGTCCCAACAACTGGGACCTTCTTTGGCTAAGAAGTTTTCGCACCTCAAAAGAAATTACCACCAGGTGAAAAGACAACCCAGAAATTTCGAAAAAGTTTTGACTAATAAATATTCAGACAAAGGTCATCTATCTAAAATATATAAACAACTAAAAAACCTCAGGGTTCCCAAATTTAAAGACTGAATCTAGAAATGGACAAGAAATAAAAATCTCAGCCCCTCAAATTTAAAGACCCAATCCAAAAATGGCATGTGAGATGAATACACACTTCTCAGAGGAAAAAATAAAAGTGGAAAATAAATACATTAAAAAATGTTCTGCAACACTGGCCAATCAAGAAATTCAAATTAAAATAATAATCAGATGCCATCTTACTCTAGAAAGAATTTCCATAATAAAGAAATCAACTAATAACAAATGCTAGCGAGGCTGTGAAAAACGAACCCTTCTCTACTGCTGGTGCAAAGGCAAACTGGCAAAACCACTAGGAAATCAGCATGGAGACTCCGCAAAAAACTAGGACTGGAAATTCCACTGAATCCAGCTATTTCTGTTCTAGATATTTTCCAAAAAGACCCAAAAACATAATACCATAGTGGTATATGTGCACCTATTTTTATAGCAACACAACCTGAAAGAAGAAGTAAAACCTGAAAGGTATAATAGATCTAGTAAAATGGAAAGAAACTGAACTTAAGGTTTAAACAACAAAGATGGGAGAAAGAAGAAAAGATAGGAAAAGAAGGAAGGAGGGAAACAATCAAGTGTATATACAGAATGGCTGAGATGATTTTACTCATAATTTCTATCAGCTTTTTTAAAATAGCAGTTAGTGTTCAGAATTTTCACCTTTATTGATGCTGTGATCTGAGCAACTTATCAAGAACAGCAATATGTAATACAAAACTCATGGTAGAATACTTCTCATCTTGGTCTTCTAAATGTGCACCATTTCTAATGTCTTGTCAATTATTATGCTCCCTATGAAATAAATTAAAACAAAGAAGATAAGGAAAAATTAAGATTTCTTGAAAGCAACCACCTATATTCAATTATTACCCCAGTCTTGCATAACTATATCTTTTAATTTGAACAATAGATTTGACAATAAAAAAATAGATAACAATTATTGCTAATTAGCCATTCCTGTTTTACAAACTTGTAACATCCGTATTGTCATACACTACCCTGTTTCTGTCTTTTTTCCATTTGGTTTTGCTTCTGTTTTTATTCTTCAAAATAAAAATAAATTAAATGAGATAAGAATATAGAAAAAGTTAAGGTTTCTGGAAAACAAGTGCTAATAATTATTTATTCAATCTTGCAAAACTATTTCTGTTAATCTGAACAGCAGGTTTGATAATTAAAATAGATAACATAATAACCATTGTTGATTAGATATTCTCATTTTAAAATCTGTAACATCTGCCATATATTGTCCTCTTTCTGTCTTTGTTTCAGCTCTTTGTTTTTGTTTTTACTCTTCAGAGGAAAAAAAGAATAGGAGAGAAGGGAGAGGAGAGGAGGGGAGGGGAGGGGAGGGGAGGCGAGGGAAAAAGAAGAGAGGAGAGGAGAGGAGAGGAGAAAAAAAAGCATCTAATAAGCATAACTAAGCACTTGGTGTCTCTTGTTTGAGTTAAATGAACTTGCATTATTTTCATAAAAACTTTTTGCATTCTTGTACAGGAGAAATATGAGCAGTTGACTTAACCAAAAGACACTTCAGGTTATCATTGTTTCCTAGCTCTAGATCTTAGATCTACGTGCTTTGAATCCATGTTTCCAAAAAGTCTCTTGCTTGTGGTTGTTTTTTCAGGTGGATTCACCTGTAAGAAGGGAAAGTATGTGCTGAGTTCCTGCATGAATCTCTCAGTTTCTCTGTTTCTGTCTCTCTATCTCTCTCTGTTTTTGTCTCTCTCTGTCTCTGTCTCTTCTCTCTCTCTCTCTCTCTCTCTCTCTCTCTCTGTCTTTCTCTCTCCCTCCTCCTCTCCCTCCGTCCCTCTCCCATTTTAATTCTGTGTTACAAAGTCTAGAAGAAAAGAGGAAAAGAAAATAACTTGCCTTATGAAAATGCTAATCTGGAGCTTTAGTTTCTTTTTTATTTATTAAGCTGTTCATTAAGTAGGGAAAAGATGAGCATTCCAAGTGTTTCTCTAAGAAGCAACACCAACATAGTATTAAATTGACATTTTCGGCCTCCTTCAGGAAAGGACACTGTTGAAACACAAGTTGTAATGGTAAATAAAAATGTTCAGAACTTCATTCTGACACTCTTAGCAGTGATGATTTCTAATAAGTTAATTTCCCTTCTTGGGCCTTGTTCCCATCTATACATAAGAGAATTATTCCAAGACACAATGCTAAACAAAATATGTGTCCATTGAGGATTATGTAGGACAAGAAATCTGGGTGAGTTTTCTTCTCATATCAATATTGCTCTTTGCCATGCATTTAAAAATTCTGTAAACTGCTTCTCCTCATTCAAAATGCAAAATATTTGTAGAGATTTTTTGAAACAAACCAAAATGCAATTAAGTTGTTGTTGGTGAAGACGACTGATTTCCATAGATGGTTGGCTTCTCTGAAACATGGCTGGCTGCCTTCCATTACAACACTGAACCAGATCCCAAAAGACTTTATTCTCAGCCAATGCATAACTAATAATTAAATTTCCAGAAGGGAATTGTTTAATTTATTTTCTATTGTTTTTGGTTGACAACTAATGGTACACATTAATGCGGTACCGCATGGTATTTCAACACATGCATACTGAGTGCACTGGTCAACTCAGATTAATTAGAATCTCCCTCTCTTATCATTTCTTTACATCAGGAGATGTTGAACGTTCCCTTTTACCAAAGTGTCATTAAACATTTTATAGATTATTATGAACTATAGTCATGACACTGTGAGGTGAAATACCAGAATTTATTCCCTTCATCTATGTTTTGGTGCTCATCTCCAAACTTGCTTTATTCCCTTTGACCCTCTTTCCACCCTTTCTAGTCAAGACTCTATATCCAAATTAATCTTTTTAGAGAATGAACCTGAAAACTGAAGAGAAAAACATGGTATTTGCCTTTCAGTGCCTCTTTTGTTGTCCTCCATGTGTATTTATTTTGCAATGAATTACAGGATTACATTTTTATGGCTAACTAATGTGCCATGATGTACACACATCCACCCATCTGTTGGTAGGTATCTCTAGGCTAATTTCATCTTTAAGCTTTTGTAAACAGTATCACAGTAAACATGGAAATAGAGCTGTTCCTTAGCAAACTGATTTTATTTCTTTTGAAATACATACCCAGAAGTGAGATAACTAGATCATATTGTATACTTGTTTATCCTTCCATATGTTCTCCATGATGTCTACTCTAATATATATCCCACCTACGGAGCATAGCAGCTCCCCTTTCCCCCCGCGGCACATCACCATTTGTTTGTTTTCTTTGTTTTGTTTTGCCTCATAATAGACATTTTCACTTGGCCATGAGGATATCTTATTATGCTTTGAGATTTCATTTTCTTTAAGTCTAATGAAATCAATCATTTTTCTTCTGTTTATTGGCTGTTTGTATTTCTTCTTTTGAGCAATGCTGATTCAGATAATTTGCCATTTTAACTGAATTACTTGTGTTTCTTTGTCCTTAAGTTTTTTGAGTTTGTTGTATATTCTGGATTTTATAACTTTGATGAGTAGTTAACAAATATTCTCTCCCAATAATATACACTGTCTCTTCGCGGTAGTTTTTATTGGCTTTGCTGTATTAAAATGTTCTTAATTTGTTATAACTTTGTTTATTTTTGGTTTTATTTCCCGTCCTTTTGGGGACACATACAAAATCATTTTCTTCTGTGGCATCTGGAAGTATTTGTATTTTTTTCTAGAATTTTTATGCTTTCAAATTTACATGGATTGAAGTGTTTGATCCATTTTGACTTGGCTATTTTATGGACTAAGAGGCAGAGGTTAAAATTGTTTTCTGAATAAGTATATCTAGTTTTCTGAGCAATATTTATTGGACAGGTTGCCTTTCTTGAGTGTGGGCTTTTAGGACTTTTGTTAAGAATCAATAGGCTGTAAGTGAATGGGTCCATTTCTGGTATATTTATTATATACTTTCACTCCACTCTGTGCCTCTATTTTTATGGTAATGTCATGCTGCCTGGTTTGTTATGGATCTGTAGTGTATCTTGAAATCAGGTATTGTGATACCTTTAGCATTTTCCTTTTTGCACAAAATTCCTTTTTCTATGTATCTCAGCATGAGTTTTATAAAAAACATACATTGTTTTTTCTAGTTCTGAAGAACATCATTGGACTTTTTTAAGGAAAAGAAAATAGTATATTTCAGTATATATGCAGAATAATTTGGATAATTGTTGTTGGTATTCTAATTTGGATAATTGTCGTTGGTATTCTGATAGAGACTGCAGTAAATCTGTAAATCATTTTGAGTAGTATGAACATATTTAATGCATTAGCTCTTATAATTCATGAGTATGGGAAGTACGCTTAATTTTTGTGCAACTTAACTTCTCTCACTAGTGCTCTGCAATTTATACTGTAAGTCATCTGCTTCCTTGGTTAAATATATTTCCAGGTATTTATTTTTAATGGTGATGTTAGTGGGATTACGTTCATGATGTCTTTCTCAGTAAGTTCATTACTGGCATATAAAAATTCTACTAGTATTCCTATTTTGATTCTGTATCCAGTGTTTTTTATGAATGTGTTTGTCAGGTTTTTTTTTTTGTTTTTTTGGGGGGGGTTTTTTTGGAACTGGGGATTGAACTCAGGCCCTTATGTGTGCCTGCCACGCTCTTATTCTAGTGAGCTATCTCCCCAGCTCCTGTTTGTTAGTTTTCGATAAAGACTTTAGATTTTTCTATATTCAGCAAAATATCATTTGCAAATGGAAATACTGTTACTTTCTTTCTGTATTTGTAAGTTATTTATATCTTTCTTTTCCTTAATGGATCTAGCTAAGATATCCAATGTTATGTGAATTTCTATTCTATTCTATTCAGGGCAAAAAGTTATATTGCAGGATTTTGCTTTCTTTTGAATTTTCTAAGACTTGTCTTAAGACTTAATATAATGTTTATTCTAGAGAATAATTCATATGTTAACAGAAAGAATGCATATTCTAGAGTTGTTGAAAGAAACATCCTATGAAATCTTTTAGTCTATAGTATTTGGGGCAAACATGGTGCACACCTTATTTGTTTTTCTTGTAAGATAAAAAGTTAGTGTACTACTTTTTTTACATATATACATATAAACTAAATCCTCAGTACTCAGGTTTAAATGAAGCACTGTTATATTGATAAATAAGTGAGTTTGGGGTGGCATTTTAGGCACTCATCCCTAAAATGTTGACCATCATTGCTCTACTATGTGGTTATACTATGTAGAATGATTATATTTTAACCTACAATAGGGTTGTTTCATTCTTGATTTGTTTTTCTGGGCTGATTTACTAATGAAAGTAAGGTGCTGAATTTTCTCCACTATTAATAATTTCAACTCACTGTCTGTCTTTAAATTTTCTTTCTAGTTTGAAACCTTTTTTTAAATTTTTTTGCATTAAATAAGAAATAACAATGTGACAGTTTCAAAACACGTTAATAGTACATTTCCAGTATTTGATACAATGCATATCGTTGTCTTCCTGATGGTTATACAGAGCACGGGGTGTAGACATGATAATTTTTCCAATCATTATTGGTACAAAAATTTCTTCCCATTGAACTAAGAGAAAATATTTGTATACATAATCCAGTGTTTCATTATTGCAGTGAGTCATTGGTAAAACTGACAATGATGGAAGCTGCTGATTTAAGCATTTTATAGCTCAGCATATTAATCTATCTTTACGTTTTATGCTTTGTGGTTAAACGTTTCTGCTGGATGGTTAAGGGCAAGTTAAAGCATGACCTGCATAACAAAACATGTAACTTTTGTATCTGACAAGGTCAATCAAATCCCCTCAGGATTTACTTTGAAACCATATACAGTGCTTTGTAGAACTGTTGTCAGTGTCAACCATCTGGATGAGTCATGGCCATTTTTGACCAGTTTGCTCTCTGTGAAAACCTGAGAGAATGTTTTCTCTCTAGGTGACTCCCCTTAGGTATGCTGTATATATTCAATCCCTTTCCTCTGTAGTCTCATAATCTCCTTGAACAGAAAACTTGGGAAATCCTGAGTTATTGGATGTTACAGCACAGGTTCTCTTACATTTCTAGTAACAATATCTTCTTTTTAAAATGATTCTTTGATATTTATTTTTTTAAATAATGAAAAGAAGCTTTATTTAAAATAATAAAAGGGGATGTACAAATCATACACTTTATTTCATCAATACAAAGTTTTCCATGGATATTAAAATACATTGTTCCCTACTAAGTGTATGTTTTCTATTTTACTTTATTATTTTGCATGTTATTTAACTTGTCTTATAATTAGACCATATTAATTTTTCAGAAAAGTTGAGCCAAAGTAAACCTTTCCTCCTTTAACTTCTGAGTGTATTTTGTCACTGTGGTAGACAAAGTGAATAAGATGGCCTTTCAGTAGAAATCAAACGTCATTTTGGTGATTACATGTTTTGGAAACGTTTGAAGCTGACTTATAGAAGGAGTTTGAAGGTCTTAGCTAGAAGGACCACAAAAAAATTGTAAGCAAAGTAAGAAAAAATTAATGCAAGAATCTGGCCAGAACTCAGAAGACCAAAATGCTCATAGAAATGCAGAAAACAAAGACCAGGCTCAGAACACTTCATTTGTGATTAAAGATTTTGTTGGCATTTGGATGTGAGACCATGTGACTTACAATCTTTTTTTGTTTGTTTGTTTTTTTTTTTTTTTTTGAGTTTCAATTTTTCTATTGTTTAAATTTAACAATGGTTATATTACATATTTTCATCATCAGATCAGTTTAGATTAATACATATAAGATAGATCAAACAATTAAACATTAACCTTTCTAAATCAACATTACTTTTTTTTGCCTTTTCCCCTTTCTTTTCTTTGAAAGTTGACATATTGCATATTGTCCTCACAGTCATTGTACAGAGTACAGTGTGTGGGCATGACCCACCTCCCTATTGATGTTGCTTAGGAAAAAAAGAAAAGGGAAAAGAATATACTTCTCTTTGGACTAAGAGGAAGCAGATATATATACAGTCAAATGTTTTGCAATTGCAGTGGGCCACCAGTGAAGCTTGTGATGTTGGAGGCTATTGAATCTAAGCCTCCTAAAGCTCATCTCACCAATCTAGCTCTGCGTTTCATGCATTGTAATTAAGGATTTTTGTTTTCTTTCTTGCTGAGTGGTCAAGGGCAAGTCGAAGCAAGACCTGTATAACAAACATTCTTTTTTTTTTTTTTTTTTTTTTTTTGTATCTTCCAGGGTCAAATCCCCTCAGGGTTAAGTTCGAGACCATATACAGTACTTTGTAGAACTGTTGTTAGTGTCAGCCTTCGGGACGAGTCACGGATTCTTTGATATTTAAATAGTGAGCTTCTTTGTCTTTTCTGACAAATATTTCTTAAAGTCTATTATACAGATAGATACATAGATATAGATTAGATATAGATATAGATGATATAGATAGATAGATAGACAGACAGACAGACAGACAGACAGAGATAGAAAAGGAGAGAGAAAGAGAGAAGGCTGCTCACTTCTGGTTGCCATTTGTGTGGGACGTTTTTTCTGTCTTTTCTCTTTTAGGTTATATTTGTCCTAATTGGTAAAGTGATCTCCTTTTGACAATATATTAATTATTGATCTTTTAAAATCCATTTAACTACCCAATATGTTTTAAATGTGGGACTTTAGTCCATGTATGATAACAACTTATTATTGATGGGCAAATATCCCTGTTGTTTTACTAATTTTTTAGTATCCCTTATCTTTTCTTCTTTTGTTGTTCATCTTCATGGTTCAGTAGTTTACTGTACTGACAAGATTAGAAGTGTTTCATTTAATTTATATAACTGTTTTTTTACCATGTTTATGCAGCATTAGTTTTCTTTTGTTTGTGGATTTAGAACTCTAGCGGGAAATTGATTTTGTCCATAGTACACAATTTTCTTTTGTGAATAAGTTAATAGTTTCTTTGGTGCTGCTTAAGACTACCTTTTAAAAAATCCTATACACCTGCAAGCTTAAGAGAGAGAAAGCAGAATTACTATAGCTGCCATCTAGATGATTACTCAGTTCCCAATTGTGAACTCAGCTAATTGCTATTCAGGACTTAGAAATATATAAAAATAGCAGGAAAGTATTCAAGTTTCATTAGTATGTATTGATATTAACACTAAGGCAGCTCAAAGAGTTCTTTATATGTTGGTATATAAAATGTGATACATTTTGAATAGAACTGCCTTGATAGTTCTTTACAATGAGATTATATGTTCAGTATCTCCTTTTTTTTATAAAATAAAAATTTGATATTTAAATCAAAAGGTTGTTGGTGATACATTATATTTCAGGTAAAATATACAATTATTATTTTGATTATTATATAGTCTTACTGCTTAAAATCCGGTCTCAAATAAATATCAAAATAAGTAATTCTTACAAGATAAACCTAATAATTTACCTCCTGTCTTTCTTGCAAATATACGTTTTTTATCACAACCCACTGTAGGTACTATGAAAAATTATCCTTGAAGTTAATTATTTCAAATTTATTCATTCCTTTTTGCTATAAATAAAACTAAAGGGGGAAATATCCAGAAAGGGAAACAAATATGCGAAGATATCACTGGTGTTTTTGAACCAATTTACTAGAGTAGAACCAGTGAGGTTGTTTGAGGTATTATGGAAATAATACAATAGAAATATTATGATCAACAACAGTTTCATTTACTGAAGAAAATTATACGTTTACTTACTTCCTAGGAAATCCATGAGACAAAATATTCATGACTGTTACTGGAGAAAAATGGAGATTCTAAGACCTTAAGTGAATTTTTCAGGCTTATCCATTTGAAAATTTGAATTTGGAGCTGAAACCTGACTGTCTGACTTGATAGACTTTCCTCCAAAGAAATCATCATGAATTCTAATGGAACATATTCTGAATTGACCTTAATTTAAACGCCATAAATAAAACTATTCATTTTATCATTGAGATAATCAATTTTACCATTAGATAATTTCTGGTACATTTGAATTTTTATCTGTTGACTTAGAAAAATTTTTAATATTTAGATATCTAATATGAGTTCTGACAACTTTGAATAGATTCCTGCATCAAGGAAAGAAGATTCTCCCAAGCTAGGAGACACAGAGTGAATTTTATTTTTAGCAAATTTCACTTGGAAAAAAGAAATGACCTTTTGGAAGAAAATTCTGTAATTAGAAAAACAATAACAATCACACTCATGTTCGTGTACATTGAGAACAGTAAAAACAAGGCAGAATTATTTTTAAAACTGTTTGATAAGGGGCCAGCCAGATGGTTCAGCCATCTAACATGCTTGGTTAGGCAAGTTTAAGCAACCACAGGGACCACAGTTCAATGTCCAGTACCACAGGCTGTGCCAGCCCCACCCCCAGGGTGGGCTGAGCTGACCATAATAAAAAACAAAACAAAACAAAAAATGGTTTGTTAAAAATAAAAGTAATTCATTGGCTGGAAGTTAGAAAATTTGGAAAAATGCTAATGCAACTAGAAATGTTTAGGGTATTATGATTATTATCTCAAAAAATCAGAAATACAAGAAATATGAAAGAAAAATAGAAAATATGTAAAGGGGAAGAAGGAAGATTCACATTTTGGGGGGTTTTTGCTTGTTTCTTTGTTATTTATTTTGTTTTTTAGTTTTTCTTTTTTTCTTTTTTTGTTGTTGTTCTTATTGTTGTTTGGTTGGAAGTTTTTTGTTTGTTTGTTTTTTACTTCTTGCATTACTGGGGATTGAAGTCAAGACCCTATGCTTACCAGGCAAGCGCTTATTCTACCGAGCTATTTTCCTGACCCAAGGAGGAAGGAAGAGAATGAAGAATGTTGAAATGGAAACGAAGGGAACTACGCGGATGGGAAGGTAGATTGGTAGAGAATTGAAGTAAGGAAGAAGAAAGAAAGAGAAAGTAAATTTTAAAAAGCAATTGTTGTTCACTTACTTTTATTCTTTTTCTTCAATTAATCTTTATTTTCTGTTGGACAGATATTTAAGATTATTTAATGAAGTATATGATTACTTTTCATGGACAAGGATGCAAATGTGAAGTTAGAGACTTTTTACTTTGATTTCTGGCATCTCAAACAGTATCTGACACATAGTCAGCATTCAACATGTCTGTTGAGTGCACACTTTTTTCCCCCCTGTACTGGGGATTGAACTCAGAATGCTGCACTTGCCAAGGAAGTGCTTATTCCACTGAGCTATCTCCCCAGCCCAGTGCGTGCATTTTCAAAGGTTATATTTCTCAAAAGTCAATTAGTTGATTAACCTCCTTCCTACATTGAATAAGTTAGCAATAATATAGACTAATAACAGTGACAAAATGGACTTTCATGAACAAATACCCTTCAGTGGACTGCCTAATATGCCAACCTTGGAGATATTTCAAATCAACAAATTAACAACATATTTTTCAATTGAATCTATATACAGTTTGTTCCTACTTCTCCCCCAAAAAATCTCTGCTAACAAAGAAAGTGGCTTTGATTCTGTTCAAAAATAAACAGAATTTGGAAGCAAACCTGATCATTTTTAATGCAAAACACTTAAAGCAACACATCAGATGAGATTGGGTGCATCCTGGGTGGCATGGCTGTGGACAGCAATACATCAAAAGAGAGAGAGAGTAAATATGGCTCTTGGCAGCTTATTCTCTAACCCTACTTTATTCTGGATAATGTCATATTATCCCATGGGCACTTATTTAAGTGCAGCAAAAACAACTCCAAATTGATAAGCAATAAAACTAACCATCATAATTTTATTTATCACTTAAAGGATAGCAGGTATTTCATATATGATAAAATTAATTTTTCTCAGAACAAACTTGTGAAGTAAGCACGACTTGATTTCTTTGTAAATTTTTGCTTACTTTTTTTTTTCTCTCACCATTGGAGTACCAGAATATACTTTGAAAGTTAGTAGACTGTTTTGCTGCCCATTTTAGTAAACAATGTTACTGTAAAATAACATACCCCCTTATGTATTGTGCTTAGTTGCCTTGACATAAAAAAATAGTTGCAATGGATGTTGGAAAAAGCTACAAAATGCAATCAGATAGAAGGCATAGTTCTGTTGTTCGACAACACAGTTGAATGACTATAGCTCGCAATAACTTATTTTATATTTAATGAAGATATAAATAATTGAGCTCAAAGGCTCCAACATAAAGACAAAAAAAAGTAAAATGCTAATTACTCTAACTTGATGGGTACATGTCTAAAATATAGTATATACTATGAATATGGATGATCAACACATTGTTAAATGAAAACAAAATTAATAAGAGGAAGTAATTGTGAAAGAGGTGATATATCTCTTACAGGAAGAAATTTACAGAAGAAAATTTGCTAAATGGGATTGTACAGAAAAAATGTTTGCCAGGCTGGCCAGATAGCTCAGCAGACTAAGGTATCTGCTTAGACAGAGCTCAGTGCCGGTGTTCAATCCCAGGCATGCTGTGCCCATCTCGCCCCCCAGGGCACACTGAGATGGTGGTTGAGACTGGGTATGGTGGCAAGCGCCTGTAACCCCAGCGCTTGGGAAGCTGAAAACAGGAGGATCACTACAAGTCAGATCTACATACTGAGATCCCTATAGATCCTGTACTAAATACATTAAAAACAAACAAAATTTGTCAGTCCTTGCCTGGCAGAGTCCACACAGGAGCTTTGAGAACTCTTGCTTCTTCCTTTCCCACTCTCTGCAGGTTTTGGCTCCACTTGTGAATTTTGTTTCGTAACTAAGGGAGCAGACTTCAGAGCCAGATTGCCGAAGTACAACCTTCCTTTGCTCAATAAACTTGGTAAACTTACTGAACTCTGGGACTATATTGTCTTGTCCGTGATACTGCCCTCATTCAGCTCTACTATTGTTATTTTTACTACTCTCGACCTTCATCTCTGTTACTTGACACTGGGGAAGAGTTTCTGGGGGTTTCACTTGTTGTCCTTACATGCAAATCAAGGAAATACAGCATTACATTAGGCTCTCGATCTTGGTTCTTTATAGATGAAGTACCTGTAACAAGTCGACGTCTTTTGCAAGTAATGTGTCCAAGAAGGATGGGAGGAGAAATTAGTCTTTATTCTCTAGAGAATTTCCAGGAGTTCCACACTCTTCCTCCTCCTCCTCCTCCTCCTCCTCCTCCTCCTCCTCCTCCTCCCAGCTTCCCTCTACCAGGAAGCCTTCCTCTGCTGCTGTCATTGTTCCCATTTCCACACTCAAATCATAGGGTGAAGACACTGAGGACTCTGAAGGCACCGCAAGGGGAACATCACCACGGGATGGACACTAGATGTGGAGCCACCTGTATCTAGTTCTGGGTTTATCAGAAGGTTTTATGATCTTAATCTAATTTCTTTAGATTTTCCACAATTTTCTCTCTTCACCTCTGAAATCAGACTTATTAGATAATCTTCAAGGTCCTTTCTTGCTATGCAATTTTTATGAAGCTGTACAGAACTCAGCCAAATGAAAGGGTCACTTAAAACGTGCCTAAGCAGAAATAAAATTGTCACAAGTCGAGAACTTCAATTGGCTCAGCTACTCAACCAATGGTTTTTGTCTTAGGAAAAGGGGTTAATGGGCCACCTCCACAGAGAGTCCTTATGTCAAACAGGTTTAAAGAGTGTACAGACTAAAAAGAAATAGCTTGTATAGCTTTTTAGATCTAGGTCAGCTGTTTCTTACAAAGAAAATGAAATGACTTTCTTTAGCAATAATTTCTACATTTCAAGTTGCATTTTAACATAAACCTCTGGGCTCATTGTGAAAGAAATACACAGGAGCTTAAGTGTCATATTAATTCAACACTTTCAAGGCAATAGTTTCAGTAAAAGGAAAAAAAAGACATCCACGAAGTGAATTTGGGGTCAAAGATGAAAGGCTGATCATTCCCATCAGAAAATGACAGAACGATGACATGATATTTGAGACACAAAAACAAGAAAATATAGGATTTCAATTTGAAATGGTTCCTGAGATGTTCTGTATGGGCTTTAATTTATACCTTATTTCCAGAGAAAAGGATCAAAAGCATTAAATTTTATTTATGATCAGACATTCTTTAACTTCCATTACTGATTAAGAAACTTATTAGTGATAGGTGTTTGGACACTAAAAATGGTAAGGGCATCTGTGAATGTGCTATGGGCCACATTAGACAGTAATATGTTTAAGAATATATATATATAGTTGGTATTGTTTCCTGATGTCTACCATCCTTGTTTAAACTTTACAGATAAATGAAGAGATAAATCACACTTAAAAAGTTGTCTTTTTTGTCATTTATGTGAGGTAATAAAGGAATCTGTATAAATTGATTTCTAGATCTTTTATCGAAGAGGATAAGAAGAGTCAACAGAAATTGGCAGATGACAGAAATTTGGGGGAAAAAGTGGCAGAAAGTGCTTGCTCATATCTTTAACAGAGGAAAAGACTTTCATTTAAGCAATACAAAAGGAGTCCCTGAAGAGACTTCCAGTGTACAAAACTGAAAGATGACCTACCCACAAGCCTAGGGTCTCTAGCAATTAAAACATCGCTGAATAAATTCTATTGCCTCCAGCCTGCTGGGCTTTACTGTACACTCTCAAAGATAAAACTTCTCAAGCTTAACATTCAAAATAGTTTTTCAAAGTTCAATAAGAATTCAAAATTATCAACAATATCAAAATATTTTCATGGCATAACAATGAATCACAGCATGTATGAAAGCATCACAAGTTGCCATGCAGTAGCTCAGTAGACAACTACCAGTGTATTGAGACCCTATGTAAGCAGAGCTGCATTGCTTTTACCGCGCTCTTCCATGCTTGGGAGGCTGAGCTTTCTTTACATGCCTTACATTTGGCCTTTCCCCGCTGGCAGAGGCTTCATTGCAGTGGCACTGATTGTGCCCTTCTGTACACTTAAACACAAATATTTCCCAACCCCACATGCCTCCAACAGCATCCTGTTGACAATGTGTATAATTACATGTAGCAGAAGTAAATTTTATTTCTTCGTAAAAGAAAAATGAAAAAAAGAGAAAAGAATGAAAAAATTGAAGCAAAGCTTTAACCTTAGGGAAGAAGACATAGCAGTGAGCAACAGAGAAGCATCCTTGCCAAGATTTGGTGTCCGAACACTGGAACAGAGCCACATGAGGAAGAGAAGATGGAGGGAACTGAGTTCCTGGGACCCAGAAAGGGTCTGAAGCTAGAATTGAATCCTATGGGGAGCGCAACAAGAATAACTTCAAAGAAGAACCAGCCAATGCTTTCTTCTTCAGTGCAGACCCAATGCATGGGAGGAAGGCTTGAAATTTCAGATACACAGTGGCAGCTGGAGATCCCAGAGGGTTGAGACCACAAAGGGCACTGAAGAGAAACACACAGGTAGGATCGCGTGATAGATACAGTGGACTGCAGTGGCAGGTGAGTTGCCCCAGTTGGATTGCTGCCAGAATGGACAACTAGGAACCGTATTGGAAAGGGGTCAGCTGAGTTCAGGGCCATGAGTAGATGCTGGATTCACCTAGTGGCTCCCAACTGAACTAAAGCCTACAGGCAGCACAGAGACTGCTGCATGTAGGGTTGGTTTGGCCCAGCCTCATAGTCAGAGGACAATCTGAATTTCAGTGGAAATAGGATACAGGCTTGCTGGACTAATCTTTACCCACTGGGGAAGTTCTGCCGGCTTGCCAGGATTGACCAACATGGATCTGGACTCTGGCAGCCCACATTGTCTGCCAGCAGCATCAGAGACACACCATGAAATAAAACAGATACTTATTTTTTTTCTTTTTCTTTTCATTTCTTTATTTTTTCTCTCTTACGTTTGGTCTTCTGTTTTCATTTCTTTTCCATTGTTTTTTTCTTATTTTTATGTGAATGTGAACATGGTTTCCAACTTTGTTGTTTTCCTATTCTTTTTTTTTTAATTCATTCCTGCTCTTTTTCTTCCTATCTTCTGCACCAGTTTCTCAAAGTTTGCAAGATCCTCCTTTGTCCTCTGACATTGCTTCTAATATCTTCCTATTCTTTTGTTTCTCTATTTCTTCCCCAATTGCATTTAAATTTTCTCCGAAAAAAATAAAATTTTTACATTGAGGGATAATTCACTGGATACAATTTTCTGGTTCATTTTAGATTTTGTCATAATTGTTCTCGCCAGTTTTTCTTCCTAGTATGCTGAGACTGACATTGCTTAAGGGTCATACACAATGCTATGGTCCACTGCCAAAAAAAAAAAACAGGGCCTAGACCAAGTAGATAGCAAGTTCAGATCCTGAATAAATTGAAGGAGTAGGATCTTGCAGCCGATTCTTGCAAACCCAGCCATACGTTAAGACTCCTCTGAGAAGTAGTCATTTTCTAAAAGTTCTGAATACTAACAATGAAGCTACTCAATCAATGTAGGAAATATATAAAAATCAAAGCAAAAATAAACTTTGAAAAGCACAAAATGAAAACACACTTAAATAAGATGCAAACCCATGTGTCTAGTGCACTAAAAACCAAGGGAAAAATAAGTGAAAGGATCTGAAAACCACCTACCAGGATTCTCTGAAGTGGTAAAAACAAAATAGATGAACAAGGCTCCAGGAAAAAATCAAATCAAAAAGTATTCTCGGATAACTGCAGAGATGGTCACCATGAAAAAGGTATGTCTAGTGATACTAGAGGAGATACAGACAAAAGCAATGGAGGAAAATGATACAAATCATAAATTCCCAACATAAGAAGGTAATGGAATTTGTAAAACAGATTCAAAAAATATGCAGGACATTAAATTTTCCTTGGAAAGTATATTCATCAGAATGAGACAATGTGATACTGAATATCAGAAATAAACACAGGATAGCAGTTAGTGATCAGACAAACAAAGATTTCTTAAAGATAACAAAGGAGCATGAGAAATTAATTCAACAGCTCCTCAATGTTTCAAAGAAGAGAAACATAAGATGGATCAGAGTTGGTAAAAAAGCAAATATAGCACAAATGAAATTTTTAAAAAAATTGTTCACAGATTTTGTGGTAGAAAATTTCCATGGCAGAGAAAAAGTATTTGACATACAGCTAAATGAGGCATATAGAACTAGCTATGATCAGAAAGACTCTACTACACCAGGGGATAGAATAATTAAGATTCCAAAAATTCAACGTAAGAATAAAATATGAAAAGCTGTCAGGAAAAAAAAAAAAACCTGAAATATAAAGGAAAATCTACCAGAACTACAGAAGACTTCTCAACACAAACACTGAAGTCAAGAAAAGCTTTAAAGAAAATATTGCAGGTCCTAAAAAGAAACAATCTCCCATCCAGATTGATTGATATACCCCACAAAACTATCTTTCAAAATAGATCCAGAAATACTGTCATGACTAAAAGAGCCTGAAGAATGTCATGAACACCAAACCCACAATGCAAACTATTTACATATATATATATATATATTTTTTTTAATTTTTATTTATTTATTTATTTATTTCTTGTTTCAGAACCTTTGTTTGTTTATTCACTCATTTTTATGGCCAGCTCAGCCCACCCCGAGGGCAGGGCTGGCGCAGCATGCGGTGCCGGGGATCGAACCGCGGTCCCTGAAGCCGCCCAAGCTTTCCCACGCAGGCGCTTTAGACCACTGAGCCATCCCGCCAGCCCCTAGATATATATTTTAGAAAGCGATAACAAGGAATACAATTCCATGAATCCCAATAGAATTAATCCACACTGAAAGGCAAGCAATTAAACAAAGGGAGGGAAGGAGCCAACAACAGGAAGGCACTGTGGCAAGGACAAGCTAGCACATATCAACTGTAACCGTCAGTAGGGTCTCAACTCACCAGTTAAGATACAGACTGGCAGAAGAGACCTAGAGGCAAGATTCAGATCTATGCTGCCCAAGAGAAACATATTTAATTCAAAACATAATCACACTGAATATCAAAGTATAGAAAGCAATACTCCATGTGACAGAAACTTGGAAATAAGAAGTGGCAGCTATTCTACTGTCAGACAAAATGAGTTTCAAGCCACGACTGAATCGGAGAGAAAAAGAAGGTCAGTATGTCTATGTAAGTAAAACAGTCTGTGAAGGAAAGATAACAATGTCTATCTATCTACCTATCTATCTACCCATGCAGCAAATATCAGAGCATCCAATTGTATGAAACAAGTATTAACAAGGATGAAAAATTAAAGAAGCACTAATACAATTTTAATAGAGGACTGCCATACACAATAAAAAAGAGAAATAAACCAGACAAAACATGCACAACGAAATGCTAGAATGGAACCCAACTTTTGAACAAGTGGCCTTAGTAGCTGTCTACAGTTATTCCCCCTAAAACATCAAAATACACATTTTTCTCAGCTGCACACATACACAGCTGCACATGTTCTCCAAATTAGTCCATATACTGTCTCATGAAACACGCTTAAGTAAAAGCAAAGGAATTCAAATTATCCCAAGCATATTGACAGAAATAATCCAATAAAATTGGAAATCAATGGCAAAAGAAACAACAAGAACTTCATAAACATGTGAAAATTAAATGATATTCTCCCAAATAATAAGTGCATCTCAGATGAAATTTAAAAAAATCACCATTTCTGCAGTTATATGATAATAGCAATACAACATGTCAGAGTGCATGAGACGTGCTGAAGACAGTCCTATGAGGGAAACACAGCAATGAACACCCACGTCAGGATAACAAACAAAACTCAAACAAGCAACTTATTTTTGAACCTCAAGATTCTAGAAAAAAAGAATGAGAAACTCCCAAAACTCAGAAGAGGGAGGAAATTATTTAGATCAGAGCAGAGATCAATGCCCTGGAGGCTAAAAAATAAAATTAAATAAATAAATAAATAAATAAATAAATAAATAAATAGAAAGAATCACTGAATTGAAAAGTTAGTTCTTTGAATGATTATGTAAAATAGACAATTAAGCAGCCTTATCAAAATAAAGGAAAGGAGGGACTGACCTGATAGCTCAGCGAACTAAAGCACCTGCTTAGACAGAGCACAGTGGCTAGGGTTCCATCCCAGGCCGGCTGTCCCCAGAGGGGACGCCCCGCCCACAGAGGGCACTGAGACAGCCATTGAGATCAGGCATGGTGGTGCACACCAGTAACTGCAGCTTTTTGGGAGGCTGAAAACAGGAGAATCACTATGAGTCCAATCTGTGTACTGAGACCCTGTCGACCCTGTCTTAAACAAAGATGAATAAATACATAAATACATAAACAAATGGAAAGGTTCAAATTCATACAAAAATGAATGAAATGGGGAAGTAACCACAGATCATACACAAATCCAGAAGAACATTAACACCTACTTCAAGGAAACTGCATTTTAATGAGATGAAAAACATGAAAGAAACAGATTCCTAGATATATACAAATTATTGAAGATGAGTCAAGAAGCCATAAAAATTCCAAATAAACACATAGCAATGAATGAAACTGAATATGTGCTTAAAAACTTACCAACAAGGAAAAGCCCAGGCTCTCATAGATTCATTGCTGAATTCAATGAGAAATTTAAAGACATAATGCCATTATTTCTTAAACTGTTGAATAAAATGGAAAGGGAAGCAATACTCTCAAATTCATCCCTGGGGGCAAGTGTTACCTTGGTACCAAAGCCAGAGAAGAATACAACTAAAAAGTAACTACAGGCCAATCCCTGTAATGGAAGCAGATTCAAGAATCCTAAACAAGCTACTGGGAAACATATTGCAAAAAATCATCAAGAAGATTTATACACAAGGGGGGTGGGGAGATAGCTCAGGGGTACAAGTGCCTGCCTGGTAAGTGCAAGGTCCTGAGTTTGATCCCAGGTTCCACAAAAAAAAAAAAAAAAAAAAAAAAAATTATATGCAATGCCCAAGTGAAGTTCATCCCAGTGTTGTGGGATTGAGTCAACCTATGCAAATCATTCAGTCTAATACACCCTATTAACAGAGCCAAGGTTAAAAAATAAGATAGAGCTGTCCAAATAGATCAGTGGATTAAAGTGCCTGCAAGCAGGCACAAGCGCTGAAGATTTCATCCCTGAGCCTGCCATGCCAACCCCACCCCCAGGGCATGCTGACACTGAGACTGGGCATGGTGGCACATGCCTGTAATCTCACTCTTGGGAGGCTGTACACAGGCAGATCACTATGAGTCCAATATAGTAATAAGACCTTCAATGCTCTGTAGACCCTCCCCTAAAATACTAAATAAATAAATAGTAAATGATGATTTCCATAAATGCTGAAAAAACATTGAACAAACTCCAACACCAATTTTTGAGATATATCCTACAGAAAATTGGGATAGACTGTCTTTATTGCAATCTGAGAAAAAAAAAATAGCTACGACAAACTAATAGCCAATAACATGCTAAATGGTTAAAAACGGAAAACTTTCACCCTAAAACCAGAAGCAACACAAATATGTTCTTTGTCAACACTCCTATGCAATAAAATTTTGGAAACATTAACCAAAGAAATTAGACAAGAGAGAGAGAAATAAAAGGAATAAAAAACAGAATAGGGAGAATTTAAATTACCATGATTTGCAGATGGCATAGAACCCTACACAGAAGACCAAAAAATTCCACCAAGAGGCTTCTAGATTTGATGACCAGATTAAGTAGCATAGCAGGATACAAAATCAACACTCAAAACTTAATAGCATTCCTGTACATGGGTTAAAAACCCATTGAGAAATTAAGGAAATGTTCTGCTTTGTATCTAAGTATCCCCCATCCCTAAACTTCATGCAGTAACTGGGATGGCTTCTAGAGTTAGTGATTAATTCATAATCCAATATTGGAATTATGGGTGTGAGTGCTACACTGGTCCTGGGGCAGATAATCTGCGTTGCAATGTAAGGAGGAGTGAGAGACTAGCTAGCAGCTCTCCCTTTGTGCTTTGCTTTTTGCTGTTCAAAAACTGCTGTACTCTTCCTTGTGACACTCTGTCTTGGAGGTAGCCAAGTATGGACTGAAACCTCCACTAAATGTGAAATAAATAAACCTTTCCTTCCTTCATTTTGGGTATTGGGTGTTTTGTTCCAGCAATGTGGAAAAACCAAGGCAGGATTTGATACTAGAGAAGTAGGCTCATTGCTATGACTATATACCTGACCTTATCATTAAAGAACCTTTGGGGAATGGCTTACGGGAAGAGGTAGGAATGGTTTGGAGATGTTGCCAACAACAGAGAAGATGGACTGGCATTACCCATTCCATATGGGAGATTCTGGTCAGAGCTCATAAAACCAGAGTTCATAAAACCAGGATAGAAATCCTGACTACAAAAACAGACGGGAGGTTTCTTCCAGGAAGGACTGCATTGGTTGTTGGACGCCAGGTAATGTGTGTTATGACATAGCAGACAGTTTGTCTGCATTTTGTTTATGTACAGAGACTTTGCCTGAGACTGAGATTAAGTGTGGCAGACTGATTAATCTTGCAAATGAAATTTTAAGACACCTGGAAGTTGAAGCAGCAGCATGCCTATTGCTGGGGATTTTTAGTCAGATTTATGTTGAGTATGAAAAGAAAGAACCCAGCAGGATGATTTAAGATGTGACTTTAGGGCTGGGGAGACAGCTCAGTAGGATAAGCGCTTGCCTGGCAATCGCAGAGTCCTGAGTTCAATCCCCAATACCATTCATGCGCATGCGCGCGCGCACACACACACATACACACACACACACACACACACACACACACACACACACACACACACACACACATACACAGTGAGTTTAACCAGAAAGAAAGAGCCAATAAATATACGGATTGCAAATGTAGAGCTGAGAAGATCTCCATTTCAAAGAAAGAACAACAGAATGGAAAAGATAGCCTGAGGGTAGAAGAGGAGGCAGCAGGTCTCCACTCTTTGCAGTCTCAGAATGGCAAGGATTAGGGACTTTTTCTGAGGAGAAAGCCACAGAGCGCCATGTTCCAAAATGGCAGCAACAGACACACCAGGTTCCAGATTGGTGCTATCAGAGATAATTGCTTCCTGGCAATGACGGTCAGAGTACTCTGCAATCTAGGCACTTGAGCCCTACATCCAAGAGAAAAGAACACATGGCTGCTGCTCCAGGTGGCAGCAGACCTTGGCATAATCCATGTGGCATTTGTTTTAGGCACAGGCAGAATTCAGGATTTCTGAGGTTAAGAAGGCTCTCATCTTGATTTCTAGAGAAGTGTATCTGTGGGATGCTAGAGTCTGAAGCAGAGTGAGAAGCGAAAGGTACAAAGGAAACCTCAGAAGTTTCAAAAATATTAGAAAATGGGTCATCCGAGGAAAGCTACAAGATGGAAGCAAACCAGGTCTAACAGAAAAGCAGTGGGAGATACAACCACCAGAAGTTCCATAGGGGCAGAGCCATGTAAGACTTTTGGAGCTCACTACTCATTACAAATTACTTCAGATGTTCTACATGGAACCACAGAACTTAAAGTTTGCCCTTCAGGATTTTGGAAATGCTTTGGTCCCAGTGCTTTGTATTCCCCTATTTGTACCTTTTGGAATGGTAATGTGTATCATGTGCCACTGAACATTGGAAGTGTTAAACTTTTCATTTGTACAGGGACTCACAGCTAAGAGTTTGCCTTTGATCTTGAAACTTGGACTTTTCAGCAACTCTGAAACTGTAAGACTTCAGAAACTCTTAAAAATGGACTAAAATGTCTTTCACATAAAGGGTTGTGCACGAGTCTTTGGGAATCAAGGGACAGAATGTTGTGGTTTGCATCTAGGTGTCCCCAAAGAGTCTCATGCATTCACTGGGGTGGCCTCTTGAGTTTGTGATTTATTTATGACCAGATGCTACCATTATGGGTGTGAATACTACACTGAACCTAGGGCAGAAAATCTACATTACAATGTAAGGAGAAGAGAGAGGCTAACTAGCAGCTACAACTGCTGCTCCTCCCTTTTTGCTTTGCTCTTAGCTAATGTCCTCTGTGTTATGCCATTCTGCCTTGCATCTAGCCAAGTATGGACTGAAACCTCCACTAACTGTGAGATAATTAAACATTTTTTCCTTAGTTTTGGCATTGGGTATTTTGTTCAAGCAAAAAGAGAAAAAATAAACAAGATAGGAAAAATCATCTTTCATAACAGTATCCAAAAAAAGAAATACCTAGAAATCAATCTAATGAAGGAAGTAAAAGATATCTACATTGAAAACTGCAGTACTCTGTAAAAGAAAAATGAGGAGGACATCAAAAAATGAAATGAAGAAAAAAAAAAAAAAAGAAATGATATCCCTCGTGCTTATGCAAGAAAATTCAATATAATGAAAATGACCACTTCCAAAATTTCTATACATATTTAATACAATTCTGATTAAAATATCATTAGTATACTTTACAAATCTAAAGAAAAAAGATCCTAAAACTCATCTGAAACCACAAGAGGTCTAGAATAGCAACTGAAATTCTGGACAACAAAGGCAAGGGAGGAAGTAACACAGTCCTTCACTTGAAATTATACTACAAAGCTATTGTGATAAAAACTGCACAGTGCTGAGAAAAAAATCAATAGGATCAGAGAAACAGATTATAAGATGAAGAAAGAAATCCAGGCTTACTTATCCACCTTATCTTTGACAAAGGTGCTGAACTCATTCAGTGGAAGAAAGATAGCCTCTTAAACAATTGGCGCTGGAAAAACCGGTTCTTTACCTGACAAGGAATAGAACTAGACCCACATCTTTCACCAGGCATTAAACTAAAATTGAAATGGAGCAAAGATCTACATATTGAAACAGAAACACTAAATCTGCTGAAAGAGAGAATAGGGAGAACTCTTGAAGACATTGATGGAGGCAAGGACTTTGTGAACAAAATCCAGATTATAAAAGAACTATCATGAAGAATTAGTAACTAGGATGTCATGTAATTAAAAAGCTTTTGCACAGTAAGTGAAACTATTGACAGAGTGATGATACAACCAATGGTATGAGAAAAAAATTTTGCCAACTGTTCCTCACATGAAGGACTACTATCTAAAATATATAAAGACCTCAAAACATTACAGCTTCAAATTTAAAGACCCAATCCAAAATGGGTATGTGAAATGCACAGACACTTCTTGGATGAAGAAGTAGAAACAGCAAATAAATATATGGAAAAATGTACAACATCATTGTTATTCATTAAGTGCAAATTAAAATAACACTGAGATTCCAGTTTACCCCAGAAAAAAAATGGCCATTATCAAGAAATCAATCAACAAGGAATGCTGATGAGAATGTGAGAGAAAAGAAACCTTTCTCCACTTTCAGTGGGAGTGTAGACTGCTACAACCACTGTGGAAATCAGTGGAGAGCTTCAAAAATCTAAAACTAGAGGTTCCATTTGGTTCAACTATTCCTTTTCCTGGCATTTTCCTAAAAGAATTAAAATCACCTCATACAGTAATATATGCACACCTATGTTTATAGCTGCATAATTTGTAATAGCTAAATCTTGGAAATAGCCCAAATGGCCATGAATTTCCATGGATGGATGTGGCTCTTTTATACAGTAGAGACTACTGTGCCATCAAGAAGGATAGGACTGAGGCTTTTCTAGCTAAGTGGATGAATTTTGAAGCCATACTCTTAAGCCATACTCTTAAATGAAATAAATCTGTCACATATCTGTAAATGCTGCATTGTTTCTCTAGTGTAAGTATAAATAGAAGCCAATTGTATGGCAGATATCATGCAACAGGAAGAAAATGCTCAAATGGGAGAGGAAAATAATAGGGTAGAGGGTGAAAGGAAGGAAGGGAAAGATGATGAATAAAGAAGGAAGAAGTGACAATGAAGGTTTTGTAAAAGAAGAGGTCTTCAGGATGATAGTGAAATAGGGGAAAAGACTCAAATTGTGTTATATACGGGTACTAATCCTCTACACTGAATGAGATCATTATGTATGCCTGTAATGTACCAATAAACTGTTTTTTTCTTTCTCATTTTTTTTCCTCTTCCAGTACTGGGGATTGAACATGAGACCATGCACTTGCCAGGCTGGTGCTTATGCCATTGGGCTATCTCCCCAGCTTACCTTAATTTATTTTTTTTCTTTATGCATTTAGTGCAGGGTCTCACTACACAACCATGCCTGGTCTTGGTGGCTGGTTCAGTACTCCGGGGGCAGAGCCAGCATGGTGACTGGGATAAAAATAACAATTAATTTTTAAAAAATGAAACAAAGATTTTGTAAATCAGAGTAAGAGGGGCTGAAACAAATAGAGGACAATGCACACACAAAAAAGAAGAATCAAAATATAACACGTACAAGAATGAATTCTCCATGATAAATGTGATTATGATATCTAAAATTATCGATAACACTTTATGGTAAGCCAAAATGTCAAGAAACCTATTCTGATAGTTAACCACTGAATAAATTTTACTCTTATTTATTCAATAGACAAAATTTTATTAATTGAATATTTTGGGCCGGCAAGATAGTTCAGTTGATGTAGCACCTGCTTAGGCAAGCATAAGGATCAGGGTTCAATCCCTGGAACTACATTTTGCACTGGTCCCACCCCTGAGGCATGCTGAGCTGGCCACAGAGACTTGGCATGGTGATACACTCCTGTAATCCCAGAGCTGAGAGCCTGAAAATGGCAGGATCATGACAGTCTGAACTGTGTAATAACACCTGTATCAAACACATTTTTTATTTAAATTGAAGATTCTAGATGTCTGGTTCAAGTCAAAATTTTAGGAATAGTGTTAAAGTGTTCATGATTATCTTTCCTTTTGCAGTTGCTACAGTAATTTTATAATCACCATTTATGGTGCTGCATTTTCTTTCTACTGGCTTTGTAAATGTCTTAGACATCACAATCAGTTGGAAATATTTGCCTTTTGTGCATATCAAGGTGTTGGAGGTGAAGGATGACAGGAAGGGCTGTCCATTAAATGGATAAATTATATACTCAAGTATTTCACTGTTCTCTTATGTCTATCTAGAAGAAGCTAATATGTCACCCAAATGTCATGCCACTTAGGCTGTCAACACTATGGCCCTCTATCTCAATGACTGTAAATTATTCCCAGATTATAAGCTATGCCTGCCAAACACAAAGAGGACTTCACGGGTTTGGCCTTATTTCATGGAGGTCGTGTGGCAGCTGGAGCCTGGCACAGAAGGCAGCATTTCCAGCTGGCACTTTACGTACACTAGGCCACTGGAGCTATTAAGTTCCCTTGACATTTATAGTTTGGTATAATTTCACAACTGTAACAAATAGCAGGAGTTGGACTCATGAGTGACCAGTATGCAGAGATACAGGCTAGCTCAATGGAGATTGCCCTAGAGTACCAAGGCCTACAAAAAGAAGAAGGAGAAGAAGAAGAAGAAGAAGAAGAAGAAGAAGAAGAAGAAGAAGAAGAAGAAGAAGAAGAAGAAGAAGAAGAAGAAGAAGAAGAAGAAGAAGAAGAAGAAGAAGAAGAAGAAGAAGAAGAAGAAGAAGAAGAAGAAGAAGAAGAAGAAGAAGAAGAAGAAGAAGAAGAAGAAGAAGAAGAA
>PVJA010006282.1:0-39453 GCA_004027025.1 Myocastor coypus
AGAAGAACGTATCCTAAAATGAGATGCAAATCTCACCATCTTCACTAATGCTTTTCTTTGTTTACAATTACAGTGCTCTTTGGAAGCCACACAACAAACAGGCAGGAACACACCTGGGCTTCATCCTCCCTGGGGTGGAAAGAGCCCCAGATTCCAGCATAAACATTACTTTGCAATCACTTTGTACTTTGATTGCCAGATGATGCTGTCACAGCTTTGCAGGAAAGAAACAAACACAGAGCTCCTGTTGGGCATAACATTCAGCTTCATAATCAGCCACGAGTTAAAGGATTCTAATTCTAAACTGAATCTGTAAGACACAATCTCTCTGGCTCCTAAACTCAGATTATTCAAAATTTTAAAGGATATTTTTCTAAGGCTGAGTGAACTACCTGTAATTGTCAATCATGTTCAATGTTCATATATAATTGTATCCATTCTCTAACCTCTCTATTATGCCTTTTTGTGAGCAAAGACAAAATCAAAGCAACATAAAACGATAAAAATGGTACAAAATTTCAAAACAAGAATAGGAAATTAACAATGGTAGTTATATTACCTGTTATTATACTTTTAAAATAATTGCCAGTGCATAATGTACATGTCTAACAGTTTGGATAAACTCAGAACAGGTAACATTGTCCCTGAGAAAAATGGAAATAGCTCATTTACTCAAGAATAGGTTAGTAGTTTGGAGTTAGGGAACCTTAAACATTACCCATTCTGATACTTCCTAGTACTAGACAAAACTTAGATGCATGGTTCAATTTTCAGATATTAAGATAATATCTAAGACCTTACTAGAAGAGGAATACATAACATTCACACTGAAATATTTATGAAAATACAGACCATATATGAAAGTGCACTATAAAAACTATTTAAATATTTACTGACATGTATTGAAAGTTTCTTAAAATATAAAATCTTATATATTAATAATTATGATGTAGGCAGGCCAAATAGCTCAGTGAATTAAAGCACCTGCAGGCAAGCCCAAGGGCCAGGGGTCAGATCCCCAGGCATGCTGTGCCAGCCCTACCCTCAAAGTGTGCTGATACAACAATTGAGACTGGGCCTGGTGGCGCGCCTGTAATCCCAGCTCTTGGGAGGCTGTAAACAGGTGGATCACTGTGAGTCCGATCTAGTAGTCAGACCCTGAACACCCTTCCCTAAAAATATAAATTAAATTAAATAAAAATAATAATGATGAAGACATGATACAGACTAACAGGGAAACGGCATTGTGAAGTCAAAGATGGTCAAAGACCAATGTTTGTCCTGATTTTGTTCCCATATGGGAAGTTCTAGGATTTGTACTGACCATAAAGTCATGCGGTAAATGTTTCACAAGGTGACTGGATTGTATCCTATCTTACAAACAGTATTGCTCCTTTCCCAAATATTAGGAAATACTCACCAAATAATGCAAATTGAGAAAAAATGTAGGTAAAATTCATTTTAATAGTTGTCCTAAATAAGCTACTACTTGACACTCTAACTTGAACAGTGAACTTTTTTTATCCTCTTCTCTGTATCTGCAAATTTAACTATATGTAGTTGAGTGGTCAGTGATCATAGCCAAAAAGAAAACATAAACATGTGACTAAGAAGTGTTAACCTATTTGGATCTGCAGATTTCCATTGTGAAACAAAGTAATTTTCAAATCTTGTCTCCAAGCGATACAGCAAACTGATAGAAGTAAAATATCATCTGAAGACTAAGGAGACAAGCACATTGATTGATGTTTGACAGTCTCTTATTTTCAGAATATAGACATCAAAGTTCATTTGGCCTCCTTAACAGAGTTCAAAATCAACATGAGTCATAAAAAAGATGCAGAGGTTAGGACTTTTCTTTGCCCACCTGAGGCTGTCTGTGGCAGCTTTACAGCTGTCATCGTGCCACAGAACGAATACATTGAATTACACCGTAAATGCTATGGGTACCACTTAGATTACCACAAGAAAAAGAGAAAGAAGGAAAGTTGAGAGGCTCATAAATGTTCAAAGAAGGCAAAAAAAAAAAAAAAAAAAAAAAACATGATTGGACTGAAGGCTAAGCTCTGCCACAAACAGTGCCATGCACAGAAAATGCAAATGAAGAAGACTATCAAGATGTTTGAGTCACCTAAAAAGAGAACATCTTCTCAGGTTTTCACAGAGAACAAACTGGTAAAACAATGGCCATGACTGACTCATCAAAATGACTGACACTGACAAACTTCTGTACATGGTTTCAGGGTAAACCCTGAGGTGATTTCACTGACCTAGTCACATAAAAAAGTTACATTTTTTCTTATACAGGCTTTGCTTTATCTTGGTCTTAACCTCTAGTAGAAAAGTCTAATCCAGCGGTTCTCAACCTGTGGGTCGTGACCCCCCACAGGGGTCAAACAAATACATAATGCCTATCAGGTATTTACATTCTGAATCATAACAGTAGCAAAATTACAGTTTTAAAGTAGCCACCAAAATTATTTTTTGGTTTGGGGTCACCACAACATGAGGAACTGTATTGCAGGGTCACAGCATTAGAAAGGTAGAGAACCACTGGTCTAATCCATTAATATGGATTAATATCCTGAGCTGTAAAGACTCAAGCCAACAACTTGTGATATTGCCAGTTCTGCTGACAACCCACTACTATTATGGATCATTGGACTATATTGGATTATTTTGCTGAATTCACACACCTGCAATATTTGAGTGGCAATGGAACACCCATCTCTGACAAAACAAAACAAAAAAGGGAGATATAAAGGAAGGACCATTTTGTAGTGAAAAAAAAATAGGATAGATATACAGCTGCTTTCTCTTAGCTCAATGAGAAGAAAGATTTGTATTAATTGTAGCTAGACAAGATATCATGTCTGCATCTTGTACTCTAAATAACTACTACGAAGATCACAATATGCAATGTATTAATTATTGTAACTGTCCTACTAAACTGTTTTGAAACTGTCTCATTGCTATTTCTTTCTCATTTAAATGTTTAAAAGAAAAAGATGTGTGAAAAGCAAAACACCAAACAGAAGAACAATGAAAAGGCTCCACAAGGAACAGTACCTGCCTACTTGCTGGGCAGAGAAGAACAGTCTTGTGCCAAAGTACTTTCCAACATGATTAAACAAAAATGAAAAGGAAAGGCAGAAAAATGGGAAGTTCCTCTGCCCAAAGTTCATGGCCAAGGAGAAACGGAAGTGTTAAAGTTATTCAAACTGAAAAGAGAAAAAAGAAGGCATGGAAGATGATGGTTCCTAAAGTCTGCTTTGTTGGAGATGGCTTCACAAGAAAACAACCTACATATGAAACATTCAGTAGGCCAGTGGGCTTAGGTTTTAAGATGGCCTATGTAATACATCCTGAACGGAAAGCCACCTTCTACTGCCAATACTTGGTGTGAAAAAGAATCCTTCCTCATCACTACATACAACTTTGGGGGTTATTACCAAAGCAACAGTGATTGAGGTGAACGCGAGTGAGTTGGGCCTTGTGACACAAAGAGGCAAGGTTATCTGGGGTAGATATGCCCACGCAACCAATAATCCTAAAAATGATGGATGCATCAATGCAGTTTTACTAGTGTGACAGATGTTTCATATAATACCTTCTTACATTTATTGAAAAATACAGAGTAATCGGAAAACTATAACTTGAGTACTGCTGAACAGCTCTCATGACTACATTCATCAAGAAAACTATTTATCAAATTGTAAAAACATTAAAATGGCCCAGTTTTACAAATTGGTCTTTTATTAGGGCTCTGTGAAAGACTTATGTGTTAGTGACATCGAACCATTTGAAAAAGTAAACATCGGTCTTTGCAGTAAAGAGAAGGTACTCAGCAACACAGATCTCTCATTGCTAAAAAGCCACAGGAGTTAAAGTCTGTTCAAACTTAAATTAGGGATCTAGGGCTAGGAAATCTGGTGAAGTCAATTCTGTTCATCATTTATCATTAGTCTTTAAAAAAGTAACATTTCAGTTTATTCTCAATATAGTCTATTTATAATACTTTAAGAATGGCCTTACAAGTTTATTTAAATAATTCCAACTTTGTTGCACTGATGCCCTAAAAAAGAAACTTTATTTGCAAAATTTGAAGCTAAAAAAAATGATGAAATTCTGTAGAAAACAATATTGTCCAAAAGTTTAATCTGATATGTAGTCCAAGGAGCAAGTGAAACTCAAGAATAGAATAAAACACTCTCCAGACAAAGTCAGAGAATTATCTTATTGATTTGCTCTCAGCAATGGCCTCAGAATCTCTTCACTAGAATAAAGGGAACTAGGAATAGGTATGCAACTGAATAAATTGCAGAAGTGAAAAAGTGCAGAAAGTCATGGGGGGATCAAACTCCGCAAGACAACAGCATCGCAAGGGGCTGCAAGTGCAGCACACGTTGTCTGGCTCTGGGAACAACAAGATTGGGAAGGAGAGATCTTAAGAGGAAAAAGCCTGGGCTGACAGATCACCAGGGTATAGTCTGTAGCGCATGTGGAGAAAAAGTAATTACTTTATCTAGGAAAACCAAAAATTCACAACAGAAGGAACTATCACGGTGTACACGTCGTTTGGTTGTGAGAAATAGTCATGTAAAAAGAGTAAATAAATAGCAAAATTCAATTTAACTATGGAAGGGAAGATGAATATTTTAAGGATAGAACAAGAGGTCACTTGTCCACTGATGGGACAAAATAGCTGTGTTACGGTTTGTGTCTATTTGTCTGGCCAAAGCCTTGGGAGGTCACAGGGATGGACTTCTACAGTTTGTGATTTAACTCAGAATGTACTGGGATTCTGAGTGTGAGTGCTGCTGAGATTATGGGTATGAGTACTGCTGGGGTGATGGGTGTGAGTGTTACACCCAGGCTGGGGCGGATAGCCTGAATACAACTTAAGGGAGGCAGGCTTGCTCTCTGTTACTATTGTTGCTGCTACTCCTATTTGCTCTGTGTTGTTTGCTGCCACCACAAAAGGTTGCTCTCTGCCATGAGCTGCTCTGCCTTGGAGCCAGCCATATATGGACTGAAACCTGCTTTAACTGTGAGCTAAATAAACATTTCCTTCCTTCATTCTGGGTGTCGGGTGTTTGTCCCAGCAACAAGTGAAGAGTAACTGAGCCAATCTGAAATGCACACCTTAATGGAAAAAGAGTTTCTTTTGTCTCACAATTTCAGAGGTTTCAGTCTGTCGTTAGTTGGCTCTGAGGTAGAAACATCATAGTGGAAAAGGATTTGACCATGTGTCCCAAGAAAAATTAAACAGGACCAAGCTGTACCAATTTGTATTGATGAAATAAACAAAAAATAGATTTTTGTGGAAGAATTTATTGTTCCAGTGTTTGTAGTTATTAGCAACTCCACTTATTTGTTTATGTTTTTGTTTTATATATTTGGTACAGGATCTCACTATGCAGTTTGGACTCTAGTGAGCTTCCTCCTTTCAGCCTCCCCAGTGCTGGGATTACAGGCATGCACCACCACCACCTGGTCTTGGTGACCAGTTGAGCGTGCCCCGGGGTGAAGGAGGGCTGGCATGGCACATGGTGCCAGGATTGAACCCTGGTCCCTGCCCTTGCCTAAGCAGGCACTTATTCCAGTGAGCTATCTCCCAGGCCTGGTAGCACATATTTGAACAGCGATGACAAGGGAATGCCATACCACTCTTAAAGATGTATTTTCAGTGATTATTTAAGAATCTTGGGAAAAAACAGGAAACAGAGCTGTGTAACTTAAGAGTCTTCAGTGTGGTTGCTGCTGAAATCTGTTACCTTGCACGTGTTCGTTCATTTTCTCACAGTGGTCATCTCAACGAAGATAGAGTTATTCATTCCAGGATGCAAATTGTTCACAGATGTTGGTTTTCAAAAGACTTTTTAAAATTTAAAAAATGTAATTTTGAGTTACTGTCTCATAGAACAAATAGTCATTATTATTGAGGACTTGTGCTTAGAGAAAATGTTAGAACAAGACCGATTTCTGCTAGCCCAGTTTTTTCAGGTCTATGACTTAACCCTAAACCCTGAGCACTCCCTTATCTAAACTACAGCAGTGTCTTGCTTGGTGGGATAAATGTAAGGTGTTTTAGGACATCAGACATGCACCGTTGTGCTTGTTAATGATGCAGGATCAGTGATGACCCTCTGTTTGAGGTTGGGCAAGGAATTAAGTCCAAGTTGATTTATATTATTGCAAGAATGTTTTGAAATAGTTTTACTGCAACTTGGGATAGGAGCACCCAAAATGGCACCCGTTTGTACAACATAGCTCAGTTAGGAATAAATGTTTTATAAAGCGGAGGCACTTAGCAGAGCCACTTGGTTAACTCAGTGAAATGAAAGGGAGGTTGGCAAGGCTAAAGAACTGTCCAAGTTCAAATCAACTTATAACAAAACCACTCCCTATCTAATGCCAGTACTGTAGCATCCAAAGATGCTCAGCTCCCCAAGATTAGAAAGGGTTAAATCCATGATAACTAATGGCAGGGGCGTTAGCTTCAGCACCACGTCTACGAAGGGCAGGGGATTAAGGGCCCTGTATAAAACAGAGACAGCCCAGCAGCAGTGCACACTGGGTAATCACCTCTGCTTTGGAGGAAAAAGTATAATCATGTTTTTATTTTTCTAAAATAGTAAAAAGCCACAGGTCCTGCTGGCCCCACCCTAGACATTCTTAATAGCGACCACGTCCAAGCATGGTGGGAAATGCCTGTAAGCCCAGTGCTGGGGAGGTTGAAAACAAGAGGATCACGATGAATCTGAGCTACTCAGTGAGACACTTTACCAAACACGTAATAACTAAATTAAATTAAAAATAAAATGGTAAAAAGATGGCATTGATTTGAAGTTTACCTACACTCATCATTAAATTTTCAAAAAAAAAAAAGCAAAACAAAGCAAAAGGAGGGGCACCCAAATAGGGTTCCATCCCAGGGCCTGCAGTGCCAGCATCGGCAATTAAGACTGGGCATGGTGCCAGGCCTGTAGTCCCAGCACTTGGGAGGCTGAGGCAGGAGGATCAGCGAGAGTTCAAGACCAGCATGGACCGCAAAGTGAGCTCAAGGCCAGCCTGAACTGCACAGTGAGACCCTATCTCAAAAAAACAAACAACAACAAAAAAAAGACTAGGCATAGTGGTGTGTGCCTGTAATCCCAACTCTTGGGAGGCTGTAAACAGGTGGATCACTACAAGTCCAGTCTAGTAGTGAGACCCTGAGCACCCTAAAATTACAAAAAATAAAATCATTGCATTTTCTACCAAAATTTCTTCTGCTAATAAGCTGATGTGCAACTCTTGCCTCTAGTTAATTAATTCTAACAAGCAGCCAGTGTTTCAACTTACATTTTGATTTGTGAAAAACAAAAACCCTGTGAAATCTTAGCAATCTATAATTTTAAAAATAGAAAGTCAGGAGTCATTCATCTTAGGGCCTCACTAAATTAGAGCACATAATTTCAGCATCAAACTAAATTTTTTTAAAAATTTTCTACTGCTTATAAATAGTAACTTGAAAACACAATTTTAAAGGAAATAGGTAAATGCTGACTTGAAAAAGGAGACATCTGTGTTGCTATAAATTCTGCTTTCAATAATGAAAATATAATTTAGAGGTAACCTTGACACCTAGCATTATATACAGAAAAAGTACTGCTAAATCATGGTTTAGCCTAATCAACACTTTGAAATATAATAAGTTCTATAATCTTATGCTAATCGGTTATTTATTATATTCTACCTTGGTCCTGTTGTAAATTAACTATGGCTTCAAAAATGTAGCAAGAAAGTAAACATTTACCTTTTTTTAGAAAATTAAGGCAACATTTTTAGAAACTAGTTCAGGGAAGCAGGAAAAAAAATAGAACAGACGGGAAAAGTAAAAAATACTACAGAATTCCAGGGTCTTTATCATAGCTGAAAGCTCCATAACTTTTCTGATGTCAAGAAATTTACTCTAAAATGTAGTGATATCAATTGCTTAATTTATTTTCTATTTTGTTTTGGAGAAATATTCCAAAAGCTAATATTGAATTCTGATTTAAAAAGAAAAATTTATCTGAAGTTTAAAAATTATTCAAGTTTCAGGTTTTTAAATTAAATCTACATTAAGGGTGCATTTTAACTAAAAGCTATTATACCAACTATTGCACAACTATTTTTACCTACCTGTCTTTCTCCTTGTATGTTCACAAAAGCATTTATCTTACACTGACTTGCCAAATATTTGGAATAATTACGGTTGTCATGTAGAGTTTGTTTCATTTTCTACTCCCCTTTTCGTAATTTTCCATATTTAGCTTTCATGTGTAATGAAATTATGCTATTTTGTGAAAATAATATAGATTCAAATATACTTTAAAAGAAGTATCTTTTAAATAGAAACTGTAACTTGTGATTTTTAAAAATATTTAATGCAGGTATTGGATATTTGGAGGTGTTTGTATAAGTACATCTGTCAGCCACCTTTATTCCAAGTTACATGTTTGGAGACAATTAGAACTCACTGCCTCTGTTTCTACCTAACCCCATATTTGCCATCAAATATTGACCTTATGAGAGAATGAAAGAATACGGCAGCTCAGCGGCCTTCTGAACTACACACACTTGCTGATACCGAAGTCTTTCCAGTGTTATAAAATCACATCAAACGTTGAACTCTTCCTCATTAAGGGTCTGACTTTTGCAAAGCCAGACATTTTCCGTTTACCTCTAAATCTATGACAGAAAAATGCTTCCCTTTGGCTAACGGACGGCACTTCCAAAACTGTCTCCACTGTTCTTCCTCAAGGACGTACAGCCCTTGCCCCTGCTGGATATGAAAACTCCGAATCGATCTGTTGGGAAAGCAAACCCTGTCACAAACGTTTACTGGATCATTTGGAGAATCCCCTAGCCATGGTGACAGGATTGGGAACTGGGTGAGGTTGCAGCCGCTCAGAATGAGTACCTAGGGGACATCAGGAAAGGTTGCCTTCCCTCCCAGCACAGTCCACGTGCTGGAAAACTCAGATGCGTGAATTAGCCGCAAAACAGTACAATAAAAGCTTCAGTTGAAAAGCGTTCCACTGGCATACTTTCCAGCCAATGATATTTCAGGAGCTTACACTGCATTGCACTGCATTTTCCTGAAGAAACCACCAAAGCAACCGAACGGTTTGAGATTTACCTTGTGAAAGTGTATGGTTTTGCTATTGATATGTTTTCTCCTTTATCTGCTTCCAGTCACTTTGTTGTTTAATCCATAACACAGTCAGCTGTGTTATGCCCTTAAGTTCTTGTTTTCTTCTTTAAAGTTCTTATATTAGGGAGACTATACGATATTTACACATATAGGTCTGGTTTATTTCACTAATGAGTATATGTTCAATATACATCCATTTATATATAAAGTCTTCAAATTTATCATCCTTTATGGATGAGTAGTATTCCATTGTATAAAAATACCACATTTATTTTTAACCATTCTTCAAATGATGGGCATTGCGCCTGGTAAGATGAGCCAGCCACAGAGGGTATCGCGGTTAAAATATTGTTTCTGCCAAGTGCGTGGTCTTCCAGAAGCGTGTGCGGAGTAGATTTCCTGGGATTCAGAACCACATCGATGCTTGGCCGAAAAGATGAGAAAATTTAACAGGCAACGCTTGTCAGGAACTGGTCACAGAATGTCCGAAAGAACAGAGCTGAGTAAATGCTGGCTAGTGTCATACTCTTCAAGGCACATCACGTGTTAAGAGGGGAAACAGCAGTATTCACTGGGACGCAAGACTCCAAAATGCAGTTCATTAGAGCAAAAGCCAGCAGCTGTTCGGACCAGGCCCTGTAATTGTCCGTGTCCATTCCCGAGCTCCTCGCTTGTCACACTTTTACTTTAGTTGCTTCTTGGTGTTCCGTTCCTTTTCCAGTTTTTTCCAACATTTTAGATTATCCTCATTATTCTTCTACAATTTCCTGTGGCATACATTTCACCTTTACTCATTTCCAATACTTCAGGTGTGAAGGCCTAGACTTGTACAAAGCCTGACTTTGTTTCACATGCTTTATGCAAGCTTGATGCCATAAAATTACATCATGACAATGTTAACTTTTTATGGAAGTATTCTGTACACACATAAAAATGTTGAAAGTTCCTCAATAAATGAAAATATATTCTTTTATACATTTGGACTTGCTGAAGTTTTCCAAGATAGCAGCTCTCTGTGTACTACCCATGTACTACTGACTTAATCACAGTTTTTGATCAATCTTGTCTAAAAAGTAAGGTTGTCTGTCGCAGGATTTCGGATGATGGTGGTTATAAACATGAATGCACACACCCACCAACCATAAAGATATGCATTTATACATTGTATTTTTTTACCTATTTCTTCATGAATGTAGTTAATTTACTCAAAAGACTTACACCTGTATGATCGTCTTTAGGATACCTTAGAGTTCATGATTGTAAAAGTGATATTATTACTTTATCTTATTGTATAAAGTATTCATTCTGTAAAGACAGTATAGATTTTCTGCTGGACTGTTATATTTCTCAAATGGATGTGCTTTTATTTTTTTTAATTTTTTTTTTTTTTTTTTTTTATGGCTGGCTCAGCCTGCCCTGAGGGCAGGGCTGGCACAGCATGTGGTGCCGGGGATCGAACCGTGGTCTCTGCAGCCATGTAAGCTTCCCTGAGCAGGCGCTTTAGACCTCTGAGCCATCCTGCCGGGCCCTGGATGTGCTTTTAAAAATGTAAATAAGTGCCTTTAAAGGGTTAAATGATGTTTTCATATTTCATGAATTATATTGAAAGATTTTCATATTTTGGGATCCAACATTTAGGATTATAGCATCCATGACTGTGTTTCGGAATATTCAAATCTAAACAAGGTACAGTAAAACTCCAGTCAGTATGTTGAAGAGACTTCTTCACTCCCATTTTGCTAAGCACTATTCCAAATATCCGCACATGCAGGCGAACCAAAGTATCCATCAATCAATGAATGCATTCTGAAAATACGGTGTGTTCCTGCTGAAATACTCTACACCAGTAACCAATGAAGTCCTGTAGTTTGTCACAACATGGATGGAACTGAGTTCATTGTGTTAAGTGAAAGAAACCAAGCCAAGGAAGAAAAGCACCAACTGACTTCACTTCTATGTGAAGTATGAAGAGCTCATCTTATGGAAGTTGAGAATAATATTGTTACCTGAGGCCAGGGAAAGAAGGGGGCAGAGATACTAGAAGAAGCGTTGGTTATTGTATACTGAGCTATCTTTAGGTAGAGGTGAGAAGTTTTGTGTGCTATTAATCACAGCAATGCTTTTCTATAAAATGATAAAAAATTATAAATGAGGAAAAAATTCTGATTTCAATGCCTTGTGTATACACGGATGGAAGCATTGCATGGTACTCTATTAAAACACGTCCTTGTCATATTTTTATGAGTCAGCTAAAAACTTAGAAAAAAAGTACAGCTAAAATTTGCAGGCCAGTGTTAGACCACTGCCTTCTCCACACACACACAAATGCACACTGCTGCCCACTTAGCGTCAGAGATTAAAGAAATGCTGCCATTATAAGGACTGAAAAAATGTAAAATCTTGGTTTATGATACAAAATTGATATGAAATGAGATACTTATATACATGTTAACAATACGATCAGCAAATATATCCATCATATGCATATAATTAGTTACTATGGAAGACAGTTACTTAAAATTATGTGAGCTTAATTCTACCTGGTTCTAAGTGTTTTCTACTTCTAGAAGTTAAGACAGTCTGGAAGGACTTTTAGCCATGATATTTGAGTTCTATCTTGCTCCAACTCTAGCTTGCTTTGTCTATGGGATTAGTACTATTATGACAGGCAACAAGAGACACTCATGGTGGCCGGCCAGATAGCTCAGCAGACTAAAGTGCCTGCTTTGGCAGAGCACAGTGGCCATGGTTTGATCCCCAGTGTGTGTGCCATGCTGGCCCTACCCCCAGAGCGCACTGAGCAGGGGACTGAGACTGGTCATAGTGGTGCCCACCTGTAATCCCAGCACTTGGGAGACTGAAAACAGGAGGATCACTACGAATCCAATCTGTGTGGTGAGACCCTGTAGACCCTGTACCAAATACATTTAAAAAAAAAAAAAAAAAAAAAAAAAAAAAAAAAAAAAAAAAAAAAAAAAAAAAAAAAAAAAAAAAAAAAAAAAAAAAAAAAAAGAAAGACATTCATGGAAGGCTGACATATGGGAACAAACACAGGCTTATTGAGCATGTGCAGATGATTCCCCTGGGCTGTTGCCAGTCGAGAGCACCAGCCACAAAGATAGGAATAGGGCAGCCTTGACAGAAGCTGGCCCCCTTGCTAGCAATAGCAGTTTCTAAAAATAGCAGGCACCACACTTTCCAGAAAGGTGGAGTATAGAGTTCATCTAATCCCATGGTGTTAGCGATACTCATGGGATTGTTACAACATTCATCACAAACAGAACTTATCAGAAATAGAATTGTAAAAGTGGGAACTGCTTCGCACATAGCTTGGGGAAGACTGAGTTCACCTAAAGCTTGGCTGACTTCTGAGATGGAGTTTAGACACAAAAGGGAGTCTCTTGGCCACCACAATGCAACAACAATAAACCACAACACAACAGTACAGCACAATACAACAGTACACCACAATACAACGGTACACAGCAGTACAACAGTACACCACAAGGACAGTAGTTCCTCTGCTTCTGCTCTTTGCTTTCTGAAGTACAGTTACCTGTGGTCAGACGTGGTTCTTAAATGCTAAATAGAGGTTCCAGAAGTGAATTATTCATAACTTTTAAATATCCTTTTTTACTCTGTAGGCTGATAATTAATCGGTGGTATATCATCATTATTAATCTTACTTTGCCACAGTGATAGATAAATCTCTAATGTAAATATTTGTGTGTAGCAAAAAATATGGAAGTACCATTCAGGGGTTCCCACCTCTACAAACATGATAGAACGTAACCTCAAAGACAGAAGGAGAGTCCTGCACATTAGTATCTGTCGCCCTCAACTCTCTCATAAAAAAGGGTTGGGATTATACGATTCAAGTAATCCATTCTGGGGCCTGAGGAGATAGATCAGGGGCACAAGTGCCTGTCTGGCAAGTGCAAGGTCTTGAGTTCGATCCCCCCAAAAAAAGGTTTCTTTTTGAGTTCCACAAAAAAAAATAGTCCGTTCTGTCCTTGAGTTCAGGACTATAGCTCATTGCTACTTCTTATTTCCAAGAACAAGACAATGTGCACTACACAGCATTTCATTAAAAAATCATTGATCCATATTCCATATGGCACCTACTGGTAACCACTGGGCACAGAGCGATGGTTTATTGTTTCCCTTTTTTGTAATATCTACATGATAGCACAGAGCATCGGTATCAATTACTCCCTGGAAGCTGCCTGCTGTCATGGCGCTCATTACCCACACCCTGATGAAAAGCATCTCTACCAGTGAGTAAACAGCTCTTCGCTTTATTGCTAATTTCTCTCAAAATATAGACAAGACATACAAAAGAGAAGCACCGTAGATTGCTATTTGATATTTGACCTTCTGTCAAGAATTATTCACACCAATTAACTAGAATGCTGAAGTGTTCCATTTATTTTAAAACACTTCTAGCCCAGTAGGTTTAGCATTTCAGGAAGGAGTGTTTGTATGCTACTAAGCTCTGGGAAGATTATACTATTTCAAATCTCCATAAGAAATGTTTTTAACGTTTTCTTTAAAGTAACTACTCATTCATTTGTTTGATACTTCATCTATGACCGCACTAAGAGCTAGTGACACCTAGATGAATAGGATGAATTTCCTGGCCTCTTACGATGCACAGTTCAGTAAAAGAAGCAGATAAATATGCAAATCTTGGCAATTCAATTTGATAATAGAGATGTGCACGGCACAGAGTAAGGGCCTGGGTGCCAAGGTTTTGCAAAAGATTGACTTCCACTTCTGCCAGGCACAGAGGTGCAGCTGACTAATAATCTACCGAATGTGGAGTGAGTTGACTTCGGAGCTGACAGTGGAATAGACATGCAGAAATTTAAGGATAACATCTAAGAGGACAGGCTAATTAGAGAAAAGAATTTCTGAAAACATTCTATTATCCATGCAATCATTTTGCAAGATAGATGATACTGAAGAAGGCAAACCTTGACTCTCACAAGCCCTGTATGTAATTCAAGACTTCTGAATCTTACCCTGCTACATATATGAATCATATTTACATTCTAGAGATAGAATGAATATGGATTATTTATAAAAGGGTATAAAAATACATTCGAATAAAGCTGAAACTACAGCCCTTCTAAAGAAGAAAAAAGCACTATTTAAGAAATGAGCTTCGTAGCAGAATGTAAGACAAATAAATAGAAGGACTTAGCAATAAATATCTGTAGGATACTGACTTGGGAAAGTCAGGCAATTGTAAAACCCTTTACTGGGAATTTAAGAGGAATCACACAATAAAGACTGTGTCTCTTCTTAATTAATATGCTGCAATAGAATCTCTAATGTGACAGTATTTGAAGCTGAGTCTTTCTAGGAAGTGATTGGGTCAAATTGAGTGAAAGGTATTAGTGCCCTTAAGAAGTCCCTGGAGAAATGTACTGACCCTGTCTCCTTCTAACGTTATAGTGAGTAGAAAACACTATCCAGGAAGCAGGATCTACCAGGCACCAAATCCACCAGCACCTTGACCTTGGCCTTCCCAGTCTCAGAAACAGTGACACATAAAAATGTACTGTTTGTAACCCCTCCCCACTTACGGCATTTTGTTAAAAAAAAAAAAAACTGAAAGAAACTCTAGTTAAAAAAAAAAAAAAAAGACATGAATAAAGGAAATGCAGAGCTGAACATACTGAGTTTTCTTAAATATGTATGTTCACACATAGATGGCTATAGAAAAGTAAACAGCTATGAAACTGAAAAGGATAAATGCTACTAAATGCAAAAATTTGGAGCTATCATTTTTCATATAGGATTTGAAATCTGGGACTTTAGACAGGTGACCTAAGAGGACTATGCAAAAAAGACAGTAGAAAATAAGACCCAGGAAAGAGTTACATAGAAGAAATGGAAAAGCTTCGTGACAGGGCATGGTGGCACACACGTGTAATCCCAGCACTTGGGAGTTTAAGGCAGGAGGACTGACGTGAGTTCGAGACCAGCCTAGGCTACAAAAGTGAGCTCAAGGCCAGCCTAAACTGCATAGTAAGACCCTGTCTCAAAAAGACAAAACAAAACAAAACAAAAGAAATGGAAAAGCTAATGAAATGGTAGACTATGAGGTATGAGAAAAGCCCAGAAAAGAGGGTGTTTGCTACGGCTTATATCTCACTGTCCAAAGCCTCATGCAACTATGTATGGAGCTTTTTGAAGATGGCTGGATCTAGGGAGTGCGATGAATGATACTAGAATCGAAGATGTGACATTGGGATTGATACACAGTGTGATGCTCAGATTAAGGTTTCTACATCCTGGAATGACTGCTGCCCACCTGGCTTGGCTACTCTTTTCATCGATGATACAGAATATCCAAACACCAAATTTAAACGAAGGGAAGTTTACTTTGCTTATAATTCATACTAGTTTCAGTTTGTACTTGGCTGGCTCCAGAGAGAATGGCACGTGGCAGGGAGGTATTGCAGAGGGAAAAGAAAAAGACTTCATTGAAGGCAAAAATAGCAGATGAAACAAGGGACCTCAATGGCATTTTTCCGTCCCTTTTATCTTATTCAGACTACTCTGGGTGGCCGGCACTCACAGCCTTACTCCTAGATGCCGCAAGCTTAGCACTACACCATGAATTAATTCTAGCATGACACTGTCTAGATCCAGCCACCCCTGAAAAAGACCCAACTATGACCACATAAGGATTTAAGGGAACATGTTGGCACAGACTGTAGGTCCAGGGAGATAGCTCGGTGGTCTAAGAACCTGCCTTGCAAACACAAGGATCCGAGTTCAATCCCCAGTACCACCTGCCATTCTCGTGCTGCACCAAGCTGGCCACCCAAACCAGGCATGGTGGCACATGCCTGTAATCTCAGGGCCAGGGAGGCTGAGACAGGAGGATCAGTACAAATCTGTACTGCACTGCATAGTGAGACTCTGCAAATAAATAAATAAGCAAAAGATTAGACACAGGCCATAACACCACCCTAAGGGTAGGTAGCCTGGATAAGATATAAGGAACAGGAAGAGTGTTGGTGTTGGTCACCTGGAGCTCCCTGCTTGCTGCTTCAGTGCCTTCTGCCTTCTGCCTCCATGAGCCATTTCCCCTCTGCGGTAGCCCTCTGCCGTGCCACCCTGCCTTGGAGCCAGATGAGTATGAGAGAAACCTCTACAACTGTGAGCCAGATCAACTTCCCTTCTCCTTTAACTTTGAGTGTTGGGTATTTTGTCTCAGCAAAAAGGAAAGTAACTAAGACAGAGTCATAGAAGAGCACCGCACGAGGGGAGCTAAAAGAAAGGAACAATGCGACACTCATCTAAAGTGCAAAATGAGGACAGTATGGAGAACACCCTAACGTGAACAGCACCAGAACAGAAACCAAAGAAGACCTTGGCCACCTGTCACGAACGAGAGATTATGTGTGTGCAGTGTTATGTCTTTAAAGAGCACCACACTTCTAAGATTCACCAAAAAAAAAAAAAAAAAAAGGGTGAGATTCAGGGCTGGGCAAAACGCAGCCACTGGCAGCACAAGGAATGCAACAACGGAATGGGACGCCTGACGCACACTGGCAACACCGCAAACACACCGGCTGCCCACCGCCTCCCTCTCTGGGCCTGGGTATATTTCTTTCTTTTTTTTCTTTGTCAGGAAACTGATGTGTCTTTTTGATTGATAGCAAACACAAATACTTCCATTAGGCAGAAGAAACGTGCTACGATGCAAATGTGCCCTTTGAAGCAAAATACTTTCCCAAGAAGCCTCAATCCTGGGCTTTATTTTTTTTTCTTAATTTAATTTGATTTTTAATTCATTTTTTATTACTTTTACTGAGAAATTACAATGTGACCGTTTCAAAACATATTAGTAGTACATTCCCAATAATTGATACAATACATATTGCTGTCCTCATTGTAGTTATACAGGGCACAGGGTGTACACACGATAAATTTTCTGATGGTTATTAGTACAATAGATTTCTTCTCTTTCATCTAAGAGAAGGTAGTTGTGTACATAGTCAAATGTTTCATAATTGCAGTGGGTTACTGGCGAAACTGGCAATATTGGAAACTGTTGATTAGAGTCTTTTATAGCTTAGCATACTAAACTACCTTTACATTTTAGGCATCATGTTTAAACTTTTCTGCTGTGTGGTTATATATGCACAGGACGAATTAGACAGTGGCCCTAAGAAACCTCAAAAGATTTTTGACACTGATGATAGCAATATGTAACACTAAAACTATGCTTGAAATGCCTGTCATTCTGGCCTTTTAGATGTGTGCTGCTTCTAATGTAATTTCAGTTACTGTTACACTCCCTCTCAAGTAAATGGTTGGTTTACAAGAAAAAAAAAAAAAGGGGTATTAAATGAGAGTAAGAGACTAGGAAAAATAGCAAAGGATGGAAAGGCTAACATTTGGCACATGCTTACATTTCTAAATATCTGTATAAAAATATGTAACTGCTTTTATCACACTCTATAGATTTGTTAGAATATCAATGATTGATGGAAAATACCAATTCCAAGTGAAGTCTAAGACGTTTGATATTCAGAAAGACAAAGATATTAAGCTCAAGTACCCATGTTTTAGAGTAATAGTATCACTGAGCTTTTCTTCTGGAAGGCTAAGAATTTAAGTTTACAGACCAAAAATTAGAGAAAAAGAAGGGCTACAAGGATATCCAGTATTTTGGCCCTAGCCCTTCAAGGTCAGCGAGGACTCAGGACAGAACAGAACCTGTGCTATAACATCCTATAACTCATTGGTTTCCCAAATTTTCCGTTCAAGGAAATTAAGGGGCCACAGAGCAAAGGGATTGAAGGTGTATAGTGTGCCTAAGGAGAGTCACCTAGAGAGAAAACATTCTCTGAGGCTTTCCCAGAGAGCAAACCGGTCAAGCAATGGCCGTGACCCATCCAGACGGCTGACGCTGACAACAGTTCTACAAAGCACTGTACATGGTTCCAAAGTAAATACTGAGGGGATTTGACTGACCTTGGGGGATACAAAAACTACATGTTTTGTCATACAGGTCAGGCATGCATGTATTTCATGCACATCTACTAGGTTACACTTTCTGAATCATATATCCTTCACTTTACCGCTAACTTAGATGTTAAGAGTGTCCACTTTCTCCAAGAATCAAAATTTCAAAACCAGATGCATGTTGAGCAACCCTAATCCAAGAATCTAAAACTTTGTGTTTGGTTTTTGTGGTTGTTGTTTTTGTGCAGGGTCTTACTATGCAGCACAGACTCATAGTGATCCTCCTGATTTCAGCCTTCCTAGTGCTGGGATTATAGGCATGCACCACCATGCCTGGACTCCATCTCTGTCTCAGTGTGCCGAGGGCAGGGCCAGCTTCGCGTGTGGTGCCAGGGATTGAACCCTGGCCCTTGTGCTTCCCTAAGCAAGCGTTTAGTCCACCGAGCTATACTGTTAGCCCTACAAAAATTCTGAATGCCAACAAAAACACACAAATAGAAAATTTCGTACCTGACCTCATGGGACAATTCACTGTGGCATAAAGTGAGTTTCAAGCAGGTGTGTAGGGTGTGTGTGGAACACAAATGAATTTTGTGTCTAAACTTGAGTTCCAGCCCTAAGTTAACTGATTATATATAGGTATGTACTCCAAAATCCGTGAAAAAAAAAAAAAAAATTCAAAAGCCAGTTCACTTTTAACCTACACATTTTGGTAAGGAATATTTAACTTGTATTCAAGTCTCCTCCCAATCTTTTCTTAATTTTGCCTTTCTCTTTAGCACACTCAGATGTTTTGACAAAATGAACACATCTCAACCAATGCAGACACTCAAATTTTCACTTCAAACCTGATTCCATTACCTACTCCTATTTTCTATACTCTGTTACAGAACCTTGACTAGTACGTCAAGGCCCTCCTAAAAACCTCTTGTACCAGGCATGGTGGCACACACCTATAATCCCAGTGCCTTGGATGCTGAGGCAGGAATATCGCTGGAGTCTGACAGCAGCCTGGGCTAAAAAGTGAACTCAGGGCCAGGCTGAACTGAACAGCGACACCCTGGAGAGAGAGGGGGGCAGAAGGAGAGGGAGAAGGTGAGGGAGGGGGAGACAGAGACAGAGACAGAGAGACAGAGAGAGGGGGAGAGAGAGACACAGAGAGGCAGAGAAACGAAACAGAGAGAGACATAGAGAGAGAGACAGAGAGACAGCAAGAGATAGAGACAGAGAGAGAGATAGACAGAGACAGAGAGAGCTAGACACAGAGACAGAGATAGAGATGAGAGATAGAGAGAGAGACAGACAGAGGCAGAGAGAGATAGAGACACAGAGACAGAGACAGAGAGACACAGAGAGTGAGACAGAGAAAGAGACATAGACAGAGAGATAGACAGAGAAAGAGACATAGACAGAGAGATAAACAGAGACAGAGAGAGATAGAGACACAGAGACAGAGAGAAACAGAGACAGAGAGACATTTGCTCTTTAAAAGCTGCTGGGGGCTGGGAAGATAGCTCGGTGGTCTAAGCACCTGCCTGGCAAGGGCAAAGACCCATATTTGATCCCCAGTACCACATGTGGTGCTTGACCCAGAACCGTGGTCATGCCAAGCTGGCCACTAAAACTGGACATGGCAGCACACTCCTGTAATCCCAGAGCTGGGGAGACAAAGGCAGAAAAATCACTATGAGTCCAAGCTGCACAGCAAGACCCTGCACCAAATGAATGAATGAATGAATAAATAAATGAATACATACATACATACATACATACACACATACATACATACATACATTTTTTTTAAAAAAAGCTGCTTTGGTTTATTCAAAATCATTACTTACAAAGAAGTTACTGACATGTGAACAACAGGAGAAGGAGTGGGGAAAAGAGATATATCCATGCACAAAGCAAGATAACTTGGACAATCGTTCTTCAGATTGCTGCTGGTCTATGGAAAGAAGCAGTCAATGCATAGTTTCTTTTGTGTTCTTTTTTCATTTTTTCTTTTTCTCTCTTCATTTGTTTTTTTAAGTATTTTTTTAAATCTTTTCGAAATTTGTTTTTTTTTTAACTTATTTATTTTTTTCTTGTTTCAGAACCTTTATTTGTTTATTCACTCATTTTTATGGCCAGCTCAGCCCATCCCAGTGGCAGGGCTGGCACAGCACGTGGTGCCAGGGATCGAACCGCGGTCCCTGAAGCCGCCCAAGCTTTCCCAAGCAGGTGCTTTAGACCACTGAGCCATCCCAATTTCTTATAACTTTTATTTTCTTTCTTTTTCTACATTTGCATGCACATATCTCGTGACCAAGTAATATGAAGACAACACTACGCGACACAACAAATGCCATTGAATTCGTATTATTTTGTCTTGTGTAATTCTGTATCATTTTAAATTATTTTATTAGTATTTTGTATTCTCCTTAAAATATGCCTTAGTTACTTTTTACTTATTGCTGGGACAAATATCTGACACTCAAAGTGAAGGAAGGAAAGGCTTATTTGGCTCACAATTACTGGAGCTTTCAGTCCCTATTCGGCTGGCCCAAGGCTGAGTAGAACAAGGCAGAGAGCATCCAGTTCATGGTGGCAGAACAGCAACAATTGCAACAGAGCCAACCCACCAGCCAGGGTAGCAGAGCAACAGCACGAGTCTGCCTCTCTGTGTCTCTGCCTCTCTTTTATAAATTACATCAGGCTCTCTGCCTTAGCATATCCACCTCAGACCACATTTGTAGACTCAGCAGTACTCAGACAATAATCCCAACAGTACTAAAACACAGTGGATCATCATTCAAGTCTCAAACTCTAGAAGTCCCCACCCCATGATTGCATGAGGCTTTGGGGGGACAACTAGACATAAACCATAACACATAACAAATTACTTATAAAAATAAGTTGCAGCTGGCCATCATTCATATAACATTAAATAATATTCCTATAACACTAAATACCATTTAAGTAAACATAATTCATTAAAATCATAATCACTCCTGGGCCAGCCAAATAGCTCAGCAGATGAAAGTAACTGCAAGCAGGTGCAGGGGCCAGAGGTTCAATCCCCAGGCCTGCCATGCCACCCCTGCCCCCAGGGAGTGCTGAGACAGAATTGAGACTGCATGTGGTGGCAGCGCCTGTAATCCCAGCTCTTGGGAGGCTGTAAACAGGCGGATCACTACAAGTCCAATCTAGTAGTGAGACCCTGGACACCCTGTAGACATTTCTCCTCCCCCCAAAAAATCATGATCATTTCCATTCTTGTCTTACATACATTGACCTTAATTACCATTCATACTCACAGTGGTTCCTTGGACCGCTGAAGTCTAAAGTCTAGCTAAACTTCACTTGTGGAAGTCTGGAAGACGAGCAAGGTAGCATCGTGCTGCTTACCAGGAACCCAAGGGAAGATGCTGCTGTGAGTGCGAGAGACAGAGGCGCAGAGCTTGGAAGTGAAAGCGGGCCAGGTGAATCTCTCGCTCGGGAAGGACAACGCGACTCCCTGAAGCCATAAATCAGGGCCGCAGTTACATGGAACAAAGGCTCGACACTGAAAGCAAAAAAAGTGACGAACACAACTCAAGGAAGGAACTGAAAGAGGTAACCCAAAAAAGAACGTGCTAGAGAGAAGAAGCAGTTTGAGAACAACCGTGGATGACAGCGAATTGCTGGTTTTATGAGACTATAAATTAGTCGGATTAAATGCTTTCCGGAATTGGGATCATTAACTGTCATTGTGGGACCACTGGTGACAGTGCTGACCGTGCTTCCTGGAGCGGCAGAGTGGAGTCAGTGCTGGAATGGAGCTAAGAGATGTAAGGCACTGTTTGGAGAACATCACTGGTAAAGCGAAAATGGAAGAGAGAGCAGATCAGGGTGTGTGTTTCAGGAGGGAGATTTTGTGATCTGTTGTTTTGGATTTTATTTGCTCAGTTCTCCGTTTCGTTGCTGTTGTTTTTGCTGTTCTTATTGTGTATTTTGGTATTCATTATATTTCGGCTTATTTTAAGTTCTATGGGTGGGGTTGGGGCTGTAGCCCTGTGGTAGGGCTCTTGTCTGGTGTGTGCAGGCTTTGTGTGTGATTCCCAACAGTGGAAGAAAGAAATAAAAAAGAGAGAGAAAAGGGAAAGGAAAGGACTCTGTATGTGCTTAAGATTCTCTACTTTTCTTAAGGCACAACTGCCCCACCACTTCCATTCCTACAGCACCTCTGAGCTTGCTCTTGCCGTAGTCACCATGATATCTTTGCTACCGCGTATCAGAAATCCCTTCTACCATACTTGAAATTTCCAATACATTAAAAATTATCAATCATCACCTCCTTGGATTATTATCTGGCTTAGGCTTCTATGACCCAACTTGTTCCTCCTTTTTTTTTTCTGCTACATTTAAGAGACTGCCTTGTTGTCTCCTCTTAGTCCTTCTTGCCTTCAAGTGCTGAGAGGACTCCAGTGTTAACCATACACCTCCTTCTCACCACTGTATTCTCTTGGTCTCTAGCTAACCTCAAGCCTAACCTTATGCCTTCTGTCTCACATCATAGTCCTCACATTAAATCTGTTCTGGGCTGCTCCTTTGAATATCAAACTCATGTCTCAGTCTGCCTGTGTGACATTCCCACTGGCTCATCCACCAGCCCCTCAAGCATCATATGCTCAAAGGAGAACTCCCAGTGTGCCGAGTCTCCTACTGTGTAGTCTCCTTTGGTTGTTCAACTCCTTGCCCCAACCCTTATGACCCCTAGCTCAGGAAACAGCACTATTCACTTGACCAAGACTCAATCGAGAGCCATCTTTGAATTTTTAACTCCAAACCACCATCAAATTCTGCTAACCCTGCTCTCCAAACTGCCTTCCTCAGCCATCCATGTTGGCACCTCTGCACTGCTACCACCTCCATCCAAGTCAACAAAAAACTCCCGCTTGCATTACATAGTAGACTTCCAATTGCTTCCCGCCGTTGCGCTCATTTCCGTTGTCCATTGCCCACTTGATGGCAGAAAGAATCTTCTAAAACATAGGGCTGCCCTACTCGCTGTGCTTCAAGTGAAAATTAAAATGTTTCAAGGCTGGGGAGATAGCTCGGCAGTCTAAGTACTGCCTGGCAAGCACAAGAGTGTGGATTTGATCCCGGTATTGCATGCCATGTGTCGCAAGAACCTGTACCAAATAAACAAATATTTTTTAAAAAATTTTAAGTTTTGGCACACTCCTTGAGAGCTGGCTGCAGCCTGACACCCTGAGAGCCCTGAAGTCCAAGGAAGAGCCCAGAAGAGCCCAGCACAGACTCCCGCTCGAGCCCTGGTAGCCCCAGGCATCAGCCACAGAGGAAGAAAATGAAAAAGCAAACCAGATTTTCTGTAGCTGATGGTATCATTGCCTTTGGATGCTCATGTTTCTGGAAGAATCTCGAATGTCCAGGGACTTTCAAAGCCCACTGCTCACAATCTTCAGTCCTCTTCTGGTCTTTCTAGAACTAGGATTGCCAGGTAAATGTTTACTGATAAGATGTGACGGTCGTCTGCTTGCCTCAGGGACCTGGATGCACTGGAGCAGGTGTATCCAGGAGTATGTGTATCCATCTCATAGCACTCCAGAATAATGCTCCATCCTGGTGTCGAACACTGACAAGGTGAAAATGAATTTCTAATTAAAACCATTGCTAAACACGGCAAGATTCTGTTGCCATTGACAATCAAAAATATATTGGAAGTATATTCTTATCACCCCTTATTGAAAATGATGGAGCCCAGGAGTCTGGATCAACAGCAATGTCTTTTCTTACAGTTCTGGAGCTTGAGAGACCAGGGTTATGGTACTGACAGGATTGGATCAGTTTCCTCTGAGGATTCTCCCCTTGGTTTCCAGGGAGCACCTTTCCCTTCTTCCTGTGGCCTAATGTCCTTAAGTGGATTATGCTGTTCTTTTGCACATCCAACTTCCTTCTTACAAGACACCACTTAGATTGGATTAGAGTCCCTCTGTGGCCTCCGTTTGCTGCAATGGTCTCTGAGCCAGCTACATTCTGTGATATCTGAGGTTGGAAGCTAATTATGGTTTATGTCTAGTTGTCCCCCTGAAGCCTCATGCAATCGTGGGGCGGGGACTTCTATAGATTGAGACTTGCCTGATGATCCACTGGGATTATGTTTTAGTACTGGTGAGATTATGGGTCTGAGTACTGCTGGGAGTTATAGGTGTGGCCTGAGGAGGATATGCTAAGGCAGAGAGCATTTAAAGAGAGACAGACTTGTGCTCTTGCTGTTGCTCTCTGCTCCCCTGGTTGTTCCGTTGCCTCTGTCACCATTGTTGCTGTTCTGCGGCCATGAACTGTTACCCTCTGCCATGTGCCTCTCAGCCTTTGAGCCAGCCAAATATGGACTGAAACCTCCAGTCACTGTGAGCTAAATAAACCTTTCCTTACTTCATTTTGGGTGTTGGGGTTATTTGTCCCAGCAATGAGAGAAAAGTAACTAAGACAAGGCTGCAGCACGTGAATTTATGGACAGGCATAATTCAGACCACGCCACATTATTTTATTTCTAACTTCTATTTTAGGCTGTGCTGTTATTTGGTCACCCAAAAGCAACCTAAATCAGTCATAACCAAAGAATTCATGTCCAAATAGAATCCTGGAAGTCACATGGTCAAAAGTGTAAACTTTTCTTCTGCAAACACCCTTCTTATGTTTCAGGCACTGCCTGGCTTTATGGTACCGCTCAGGAAAGGCAAATTGGTGATGCCGCCGTGGAAGGCTCACAGCACCATTTTGCTCATGGCGTGCGTTCATTACATCTCATCTGAACTTCTATGGTCCTAAAATATTCCTGACTTTTCTCTCATTACTTCTGTCAATTGCTTCAATAGACTTTCTCATTACTTGGATTGTGCTGTATAAAGGTGAATTGTGGAGAAACACGGAGTGTACATAAGGTTCCAAAGTCTCAATACTGTTTAAAATATAAGCCTGGGAACATGGAAAACAAACAAACAAACAAATAAATAAATAAATAAATAAAATTAAAAGTTCCATAACATCCTATATACCCCAAGACCAGGGAGATAGCTCAGTGGCTTAAGCACCTGGCCAGCAAGCTCTAAGTCCTGAGTTCAAACCCCAGCACCAAAAAAAAAAGGGTGAACATCCTATGCCCCAAACTCTAGGTTCACTCAGTCCTCATACCATAACACACTTTCCTTGTCTAATCAATTTTGGCTTCTGCCTCAGATAACAGCCACAACACTGATGGGTCTTTGGAATGTACACTTCCCCTGCAATCGGATTTGGGGACACTTTTGTGCCATTCTATTATACATACTTGTCTATACTAATATATTTTTCAGAAATTATAATTTGCCTGAACCACATACCAGGCACCATGGGAAAAGCGAATTTAGATTCAGGACACTGCTGGCTAATAAATTTACTATCCGAGTCAGTTTTTGACATTTCTCTGTTCTTCTCCAAGCTTCGTTTCTGCACAAGGCAAAAGGCAGCAGTAATGACAAGGTCGTAGGAGCAACTGTCTCTTTCTAGTGCTTGATTGCTTCTCAGATGTCTGAAACCGCCCCCCCCACCCCGGAAAGCTTTCTTGTTTGTGTGCTGTGGTAGCAAGGGGAGACAGTGTCAGGCCTGGCACCACTCAGTGCGTCAAGGAGCAAATACAAGGAGAAGAGCTGGCTGCGGATTCTGCCCCTTCTGGCCTTTGCTCTGACCTTTCCGAGTTGGGCAGCAGCGTCAGTGGACAGTCTCACTCTCTGGTGTATTTTTCATCTTCATCTATCACTATGAAAACAGAAAAACCCATTTAGACAGCATTGATTCTGCATTGCCGTGCCTAACGCCATCCACAAAAACTTAAGAACACGGACTTACACTTGTACATGTGTGAATGTGATAACTGGCACAGCCATGTTTCAGGTTAACAGCACATTGTCTGCTCTTAGAAACCCAAATAGCCTTGGGTTATGCTCAGTACAAACACCAAGGATTCGATTGATTACAGAACACCTAAAGCAATCTAATTTAGCAATCATGCAAATTAGACTTACCGACATACCCCATACTGGAGATTCTGTGCCCCTCGGGTTTTCCTTGTTTGGGCAGAAAAATGAATAAAGAATGTCTCCTCATTGGTAATGAGGGATATTTCTTTTTTGTTTGGTTGGTTGGTTGGTTGGTTGGTTGGTTGGTTGGTTGTTTTCATCTATTGCCCTTTTAATTATTAGAATTTTCTCAAAACTCAAAACTCAAACTCATAAGGATGTCATTATCCTTCTACATGTAAGACAGAGTGGACTGAGTCCTTGACACTAGGGGCAGAATTCAGGTCAAAACTACAAGTTGGCCCCATGCTGCTGTTTGGAGTCTCGCTGCAAATATCCCCATCTAAATGCTCACTGAAATGAATTTAACCAATTTGGTCTCCGTTTCTTTCTGTTGAGTTAATCAAAGGAACTAAAGAAATGTAAACTCATGTGAAAATTTAAGTTTAACCCAAACCACTCAGGTCCAAGGAAATTTATGGGCAATGTAATTTTCCATCTCCTCAGAGCAAAAAAGTGTATGTTCTTGTGAAGAATTCCTTCAAGAAAAGGTTCTGATTTCTCTTACCATGTTATTCCTCAAGGACGTCTTTTTTTATGATCGATCTTTGTGTGTAAGCACTACTTCTGTCATTGAAAAGTAGGTTTATTATAAAAGTAGGTTCCCAACCTGACTTATTCTCAGCAACAACACTGCATAAACATCATCCACTAAAACCCTTTAAATCATCCTCTTGTGATTTGGGTAAGAGAAAAATTATACCAACATTATGGCCAAGCTCTCATATTCCATCATGAATATCTCTTCTCTCTGACCCAGAAATGACATGCCTTTCTGTGTTCCATGAAACTGTAACAGGAATTCACATAGTAGCTTAACTTACCTAGTTAATAAGACTAACGTCAAGTCTCAGACCTTGACCATGGCCACTGTTGGGTTCATGTTTTATTAAATCTCCCGAGCAGACTTCTAGAGGATCTCCCGGGAGTGCAAGACAGCACAATGAACAAGAACCCCTGGTTGCAGTGAAAAATGACACAGAGGAAGACAGGTAGTTAGGTAGATCACTCCGTGCTATCTTCCAGTTTGCTCTAAATTAAGAAAAACCTTATCAGGCTGGGGAGATAGCTCTGTGGCACAAGTGCCTGTCTGGCAAGTGTAAGGTCATGAGTTCAAACCTAGGTCCCACAATAAATAAATAAATAAATAAGAAATTAAGAAAAACCTTACCATTCTGACAAAATTAGTATGCTCTTAATTTAAATATATGTTCCTGTGACCTCCTGAGTACTGGGCATAAAAATAAAAGAAATGAGAGAAGACACAGGTCGATCAATATTCTGCATATAAGTGATGCTATGGACAAAGAAATTCCAGTGGACTTTGGAAAACTCCAGCATGGAAACAGCAAAGCAAGAAAATTCTTGACAATGTAATTTTTCTGCCTCTGAAAGGACTGATGATGGGGCTGAGCTGAGAACAGACCATTTAAGTTCTCTAAGCATTTACTTAGTGCACAATTTTCAAGCACAATAGTCAGATTAAAATTCATCCAAAGTGTGTCCTTTGCTACATCTCTTACCTAATTTGAATTTCAGGGGCCTCTGTTACTTTAAATGTGAAACTTTAATGAAGTGTGTTTGCTAGTTTATATGAATCAACAAGACATTTTCTTGAGATCAAACTTTTAAAAGACACAAAGAAACAGAGAACATGTAAGAGTGAAATCCTGAGGTCTAAACAACAAACTAATAACAAAAGAAGAAAAGAAGTAGATACTGGGAAGGTTTTGCCTAAGGGTAGCCAGCAGGGGGTAGGACAGAAACTGGGTTCCGTTTCCAAGGTAAAGTAAAAACAACAATTTAAACTTTCCTAAAAATAGGTCACCTCACGAAGAAATTTTAATAATTAACTTCTAATCATTAGAACATAAAAATATTTACCATACGATTTATGCTAAAGAAAAAATGATTATGTTTTTGTCAGACACATCTGAATTCCACTTCACTCCTTTAAATAGTTATTAAGGATGTTTGTAATGTTTTATCTAGAAAATTTCAAACAATAGGATTGTCTATATGAGATAGGCTTCTCTTAAGAACTGTTGGCACAAGTCAATCATCAGGGAGGTGACCTACAATTGGGAAAGCTGAATTTCTTGGTGTGTAATGGGAATATTAAAGAATCGTGTACAATTGGACTGTCACACACATAATTCAACAAAGTTCTCATCCTTCATTCCTTCCTTCTAGTTATTACAATAAAACTCAAGATATATATATATATATATATATATATACATATATATATAATTGTAGACCCCAAAGGAAGTGCCTAGATGAAATTGACTGAATGATATAAAAGATATAAAGAGATACTTAGGAAGGAAAAGGAGATTAAGCTATACATCAACGTTTTCAACACACAATCAGAAGAGCTGATTGTAGTAATCCCCTACTGCTATATGGTAGGCAGCCTGGCACTGTGCACTGAAATTTCTGGAGAACATTACATACCCATGCCCTGCCTGTGGTTGTGCTATGTAAAAAAAAATAATGATGGAAATCGAGAACTTCAATCTTGTGGATAGTGCCGAGCGATGATCCTGCGAGACTGTTCCGGCAGCTTCATCTGCAAGTTCTGCTTGTGACTATTATAAATTTTCACACACATAAAAAATACTTTAGTGTTAATATTTTCAACTGGTCTCTTGATGATGTGGAAAGAGAGACTGAGAAAAATCTATTCAATTCTTTTGTGTATTTCATCTAATAAATATTTATTATTTTGTGATATTAATCCATAAACATGTCACTCTATGATACTCTGTACAGATCAAAATACACTCCCTGGGACCATGGATTAGATATATTCTGTAAGCACAATAAATAGTAAATTAAGGTCTTAACACAACAGAAAATGAAAAATAGAACAGTAGACAAGAAATGTATAGCATAAGACGCAATAAAATACAGTCGCTCATATCACACACTCAGATAAAACATATTTAGAAATGTATTTTCACCCAGTTTAATAATGTCAAATCAAGAAGAACCTTAAGCCTATCTAAAGAATAATTTACTTCAACGGTTTCAAATACATCCCACCATTTTCCCTTAGGCACCTTTCCTGGTGCGTAGAACTCCATCGGTGAGGATTTCTTCTTTAGACTGAAGCATTTTAACGAGTGTTTGAAGCAGTACAGTGAGCCTTCTTAGAGCATTTACCTTTACTGTAGAGCATTTTTCTGACTTTTCTCTAACTGAGGCATTCAATGTGGCCAGAATGTGGCCTTACAGCCTTGAAAATTATCTTCTCCCTCTTTCCCCAAATTTCTTACATCATTCTGGACCAAACTCCCAGGGAGTGAGGCCTTATGGAAACTTAATTTGTGAAGTCATCTCAAAAAAAGAAGGTATTCTTGTAGCCCTTCTTTTTCTCTAATTTTTTTGTCTGCAAACTTAAGTTTGTAGAACCCACTACTATCATAGAATACTGGACTATGTACACAACGACTTTTTCTTAGTTCAATGAGAAGAAATATTTGTACCAACAGTGTTTAGAAAAGTTATCATGTCTCCATCTTGTACTCTGAACAGCTACTATGAGGAAAACAATATGCATTGCATTAATTTTTGTGGCTGTCCTACTAACGTGTTTTGAAACTCTCTCATTCTTATTTCTTATTAAAAGTAATAAAAAACAAAAGACAGTAACTAATTTTAATATTCTTTATTATCAGTATATATACATTAAATATGAAACGGTTAAATGAGGAAATGTAAAACACTCTTTAGTTCTTGGCCCTGGATCTCTTAATCAAATAAGGAGGCTGCAGAATGAGATCCCAGGAGATCTGGGACTTAGAGTCAAAGAACTTTATGTAGCTGCAGCAATCTAAGCCTGCAGGGTCAGCCCTGCATCACGGAAGTCAAGCCCTCTCAATGCTTCGGCTAACGGTGTCCAACAGATGGAAAAGTGGTCCCACCCACGAACATCCCTGCCACACCTAGTTTTCTCTGTACTCACATCCTGCACAGGAAGAGGGAATGAGGCAGTGTGAAAATCAGTCCTCTCTCAGTGACCCTCCGCAACCCGAGCTCATCCAACATTACTCTGACAGACACCTACCCGCTGCTGGAAGGCAGAGACAGTGGTGGACCTGGCAGGAAATACTGAACAGCTCCGTTAAAAAAAAAAAAAAAAAAAAAAAAGTCCTAAAATACAGGTGGGAGAAATACATCAGTTGAGAAAATAATAATAATAACAATAATAGTAGATGTCACTTATGGACACCTACATAGCCTATAGCATAAAAAAGAACAAACATTATTTTTTAAATGTTTTCCTCTAGATAAAAGGGTATCCATAGGGGCTGGCCAGATTGTTCAGCAGACTAAAGTACCTGCTTATGTAGGCACAGGGACCAGGGTTCAATCCCTGGCATGCTATGCCAGTCCTGCCCTCAGGGTTCACTGAGATGGGAATTGAAACTGGGCATGGTGGTGGGTGCCAGTAATCCCAGCCCTTGGGAGGCTGAAAACAGGAGGATCACTACAAGTCCAATCTGTGTAGTGAGACCCTGTACTAAATACATATATATATATATATATATATATACATATATATATATATATATCATAAAGAAAATCTGACATTTCAATTGAGACAAATCAAGCATTTTGAAATTTATTTATCTCTAAGTATACCTTGCCTTAAAATACATTTTCACCTCCATGTTTTAAATAAACCACATGAATTAAAAATCTCTTTTGCTGTTGATGTCAAACTTTCACATTGCCTAGATTTTTTCATAAAAGCCTCAGAAAGTATTGTATTTTGAATAAATTTCCTTATTGTAATCCAAGATAGCATCTTTTATTGATTTTTTTAATACTGAGACCTCCTTAACATTGAACTTAAGAAAATAAAAGCCAGACACTTGCGTGTGAGTTGAACGCAGAAAGGTGCATGATATCACTCAGTATTAGCTTATATCCTCTTCTATGTCTCCTTGGGGAAATGGAAGGCAGCTTAAGCAGTGGCTGAGAAAGGGAGCTAGAGTAGCACTGGGAGGTCCCAAGTCACAGGTGCTTACTAATTATCTGATGAGGATTTTACACCAGATTTTGTATAGTTGGCTACTTGTGTTTGGTGAAAAGCAGAGATGATAAAACAAGCTGTAGCAAAAATCTTCATTACAAATGCATCCATAAATGTTTATCTAGCAACCTATTAAAAATGTATCTGTGCTGTACCAGCCCCACCCCCAAGGCATGATGAGACAGCAATTGAGACTGGGTGTGGTGGCGCATGCCTGTAATCCCAGAGCTTGTGCAGAGCTTGAGAAGCTGAAAAACATGAAGGATCACTACAAGCCTAATCTGTGTAGTGAGAACCTGTAGATCCTGTAGTAAATATATTTTTTTCAGAAAGTGTATCTATACATTATTATATATGTACATATGTCATATTCAAAGTAACAACTATCTGCATGTCAGAAACTAAAACTTGAGCTAAGTCTATCACCGTGCACTAAACTAAAGTCAAAATGGATTAAGTGTAAGAGAGTACCACATCTTTTTTATCCATTCCTCAGCTGGTAAGCATTTGGGATGTTTCCACCAATTAGCAACAAGAAACTGTGCTGCTATAAATGTGGGTTCATGTATTTTGCTGTAGTATGATGTTTTCAGTTCTTCTAGAAAAATATGCAGAAGGAGAATAGCTGGGTTGAATGAGACCTCTTATCGCTTTAAATCATCTTTAATATCAATGAAGGATATTAAATGAAATATATTATTTTATATTAATACACTTCTTTTTTTTCAGTCAATCTGCCTTTGTGTGGATCTGAGATTCTGACCTATATCACTTATTTCCTCTATGAGGAATTCCATTTAGCATTTCTTGCAAGATAGCTGCACTAACAATGAACTACTTGAGACTTGTTTTGCTGAGAAAAGCTTTATTTCCCCTGCGGTTTCAGTGAATGTAAAACTCTAGGTTGGTACAGTTGTTCATTTTCAACACTCTTAATTTTTCATCACACTATTGTTGCTTGCCTGGTTGCTGATGAGAACGCTATGTCATTTTTATTCCTGTACCCCTGTAAATTTCCTATCTCTGGATGCTCCAGAGATTGTCACTTTTTAACTTCTTGAGATGAGTCCTTTTTCCCCATAGCTCAGTCTATAGTCTCTATTATTACATTCCTTTGAGAAATAGGTAGAATTTCTGTCTTTCACCAGTTTTTCTTTCCTTCTTAGGGAGACATTGTTTCTCTAGACCGTCCATCTACAAGCTGTCTTTCCCAAGGAATTAAATAGCAAAACAATAACAACTGAAATAACTGCCAAATCATTGCTTTGTTCAGGCATTTTTTTCAATAACGAGTTATTGCTCATGCCCTTGAAAATCAGCTTTCATCTTGCATGTCATATATAGCAGTAAACCTAAATCTTTAGATTTTATCACAATTATAAGTAGCTTCAAATTCTTTAGCCAAAGATTTTATAGCACCAGAACTGAAGTCTCAGACCATGTAGGTCTCACTTAAGTGCTTCAATAAGCTGTACGAAAATAAGACTATCATATAGCAAAATATTTTTCTCTTTGGGGGAGTTCTCCAAATTGAGGATTATATGTAGAATGGCACTTGTGAATTCTCATCCTTTTTTTTTTTCTTCATTAACTTTATTGAAAGTCAATAATATACAGCATGTTAAAATTGCAGACAAATATTGAAATGTGAAAGATATAAGATATAGACAGCCCAGAGTGGTGGCTCACACCTGTAATCCCAGCACTTGGGAGGCTGAGGCAGGAGGATCAGTGCAAGTTTGAGAACAGCCTGGCCTACAAAAGTGAGCTCAAGGCCAGCCTGACCTGCATAGTGAGACCCTGTCTCAAAAAGACAAAAAAAAAGATGTAGACAAAGTGAATTTTAGAGAAATATTTCTGGAATGAATACATAGCATGAGATTAATAACCTATTGCACATTGTAAACAAATTATATACAAACTTAAATGAATATAACCATAAAAATTGTCTAAAATAAAAAGAAGAAGAAGAAGAAGAAGAAGAAGAAGAAGAAGAAGAAGAGGAAAACGAAGAAGAAGAAGAAAGGATTTACTGATCAGTATAATAGTGTAATAGTATAATCAGTGTAATAGTTCATTCAGGGCCATAATCAAGAAACCTATATTCATATAATTAGAACTCTCAAAGTAGAAAGGGGTAAGCAATCAATAGTTAAAGATCTAAAATTACTAAATTTAGTTGAAATTATAGCACCACATTTCCAAGAAAAATGAACCTTTTGCACAAGTAATATAATAAAATCATAGCAAGATACACAAAAATGAAATTGTCCAAAGCTAAGTGTAAAGAAAAAAATCATTAAATAAAATCATTATATATATATCATATATTTTGCTCCTCTATATATGCTATAGAGGAGCAAAATTAAATAGCATTTTATTCCACATTAGAAATAAAAACAGCAAGTGGATAAGAAACTAGACTAATTAATTCAAAAGACTAAAAGAAAAAAATCTGTCTTTATTGAACTTGATACTTAGCAAACATACCTTTGAAAACTAAAAGTAAAATATTTTCCAGTTATACAAATTCAAAATAATCTAATATCTCGAGATGTAGCATATCGAAAATAACAAAGACCATAATGCAGAAGGCAAGAGAAATTGCTGGATGCTCTCAAAATGGTAGTTATGTAGGACTATGTAAAATATAATCACATTAGATGAACCCATTTAAAAGGTCACTGAAGAGGCTGGGGAGATAGCTCAGTGGAATAAGTGCTTGTCTGGCAAGTTCAAGGTCCTGAGTTCAATCCCTGGAACTGCAAATAAAAAGGTCATTGAAGATTTCTACAAAACAGTGTCAATCTTATGTCAGGTTGCATGCATATTTTTTGATATATGTTTGTGCATGTATGCGTGTGTGTGTGTGTGTGTGTGTGTGTGTGTGTGTGTAAAAGATAAGAAAGAACTAATATAAAATCAATGGAAATATACTTTTTAAAGTTTTTAATACTAGGAGAAAGTACCATACCAATTAGATTCTAACTGAAAGATACATATAAATGATAAAACAAAAATTAAACAATATCTTAAAAATTAATTAAATATTAGTTTTTTTGGAATCAGGGATCTAACTCAGGACCTTGCACTTGGCTTAAATATTAATTAAAAAAATAAATTAAATATTTCAAAACAATATTCCAAAATTAAAATTAAGTCATGAGTCCAACTAAGAGGCCAGAATGTTGTATGTCATATGTACAAATCTGTGATCAATTCAGAGTACTCACACAGTATTTTAAAAGATAAAAATATACGAAAATATCAATAAAGGAAAAGTTTTCATGACCATAGAGAATTACTAGGAATAAAACGTAACATTAAGACTGGAATGGCAGGTATATGACCAGAACTTTTAATAGTTTGGGGATAGGTTATAGCACAAAGCTCTACTATGTCATGGGTGTGGACAGTGTCCATGATGCTTACTTGTGGCCAGGTATTACTTGTGAGACTGAGCTATTGCTATTTCCTTGATATCCAACTTGTAGCCTGGACAGAATCATGACCCATAGGGTGCAGGTGAAGTCCATTTTTAGAATATGCTAATGGAAATATTTTGCTGCTGTATACAAAAGAATAATAGAGAGACTGCAGTTGTATATCTCTTTTTCTCCTGTGTTTGTTTGCCCTATTTGGTGGGTTCTTTCCATTCTCATTGATGGAGCTGCAGTCATTTTGACCCTTCTCCAAAATATCCTTTAGTAGTCTATGTAAGATTGGCTTTATCATCATGAAATTCTTTAGTAATTCTTTGCCTTGAAAGTATGCCAGTTCTCCATCATACTTGAAAGAGTTTTGCAGGGTATATCAGTCTGGGTTGGACTTCACTTTCTTTTTTTTTTTTTTTTTTTGTCTTTTTGAGACAGGGTCTCACTATGCAGTTGAGGCTGATCCTGAGCTCACTTTTGTAGCCCAGGCTGGTCTCAAACTCGCACCAATCCTCCTGCCTCAGCCTCCCGAGTGCTGGGATTATAGGCGTGTGCCACCACGCCCGGCTGGACTTCACTTTCTTGCAAAACTTGTATTACTTTGTTCCATGCTCTTTTGGATCTGATGTTTCTTTGGAGAAATCTGCCATTATTCTGATGGGTTTTCCTTTAAATGTGATGTTTCTTTTCTTTAGCAGTTTTTGGTATACTGTACCTGTGCTTAATTTCTGGGATCTCACCATATGTCTGGTGTAGTTTTAATTGGGTTTATATTATTTGGAGTTCTATATGCTTCAGTAGCCTGAATGTCAGATTATTTACCCATACTTGGGAAGTTTTCTGCTATGACTTTTGTCCATATTCTTTATGTGTCATTTGCACTGATTCCTTCTTTCTCATTGATGCCTACTAGTCTTACATTGCTCATCTTTGCATCGTTTTATAGGTGCGTGATTATTTTTTTCTTGCATCCTAGTTGTTTTTAAGAGAACTTTTCTTACCTTTCCACTAGCTGCAATGGTGCTGTTAGATCTGAAAGTCTGTCTTCACTGATTTCCTCTGTCCCTTTCTTCAGTTGTTTCTTTACTTCAGATGCTACTATTTCGGAGATTTCAGGTGTGTGATTTCCAGTTTCCTCTATGCTATTGTTTCCTGTATTTGTTCTGGGTGGGCTTGGGGCCTAAGAGTGCATTTTGTTCTTTTTCCCTGTCATTTTGTGCATCACTGTCTTCTGATATTTGGTATAGAGCTTTGGTAGAGTTCTTACCTTAGCACCAGGTCCAGATCTACCAAGTTCAGACTCATCTAGGTGGGCATAACTTGGGTCTGGTTGCTGTGCTCCACCTCCTCCTGCTGCAGCTCATGGAAGTGAACTCATCCAGATGAGGGCCTAGATTCCAATACCCTGCATGAGTCCTGCTGAAAACCTAGAGCTCATAACAATGCCTCACACAAGTCCAGCTGGAGGCCTAGTGCCCACAACAAAGTCTCATGCAGGCCTACTCCATGGATATGTGCTAAAAAGGCTCAAAGGCTAGTGGTGGAAGCTAGAAAGTCTATGCCAGCAGGATGAAGGATCTGTGCTAGCAGGCTCAGGGAGCTTCAGTGGAGCCAGGAAGCAATACTCAAGAACCATAGCTCCCCTGACAAGTACCACGGTCATCCTCAGTGAAAGTGAGGTCGTGAGGTCCTGAGAGCCTCTGATGAGGAGGAAAGCTAAGTTCCCATCAAGAAATCCAGTGTGATAAACTTCATAAGGCTGAGCAGTGTGCCATCTTCCCCCTCTGGATCCAGGAAGCGATGCTCAAGACGAGGACCAGATGTCTCCCAAAATGAATTATAGCCCTTCTCAGTGAAAACAAAGGTCCTGAGCTCCTTCAGCAACAAAAACAGCCAAGTTCATCAGGAAAGCCAGCATGGCAAGATCTCCTGCTCATCACTCCAACAGAGCCCGCAGCTTCCCACAGCTCCAAGGGCTTCTGCGAACAGCATCCCTAAAAGCCGACTGACAGCTTCTCCTGCTCTGCCTCCTGTGCTGCTGGCAACAACCCTCAGGTGGCCTCCCACACCCAGCAGCAGCAGGCTTGTTCAGTTCAGCTGGGCATAACAAGTTGACCACCAGTTAACAATCCACTACAAATGTGACTTAAATCAAAGACATAAATATTGCTTTTTTCTTTTTTTAACCTCTCTCTTAAAGATATTTGACAAACCACAGAATTTAAAACTCGAAGTAAAGTTGTCTACTGTTTTAATGAGCAGAACTAATTGCTCTACAATCACACTGTCCGTGGTATAGCACAATGAAACGTGTTTCTCACTCACACTACAGCCAAGTGCAGATCAGCAAGTAAAGCTCGCCTCTGTGCAGCCATTCAGTCTCCCAGAATTATGCTGCCTGATCGACCTGTGCCTACATTGGGCCTTATATCTTCTCTACCCAGCAGACAGAGCAGGCAAAAAACATTTACCTGTGGGAATTTTGAAGCCGGCCCCTGGATGTGTTATAAATGATTTACACCAGATTTGATGGGAAATATTGTAATTCCATCACATCAACAACTCTAAACACAAAGGATGCTGTGTGTCAAATAGAAACGGAATCTTTTTGCTAAATAACTACTCAGTGTGTCCCCCTAAGAATCTTCTAATCTGTATTTTCAATTTCCATGCAAAAAGATTAGGATGGGCGGGGTAAAGGTCACGAATAAAGGAGAGTCAGCACAGGAGCAGATTTTGCGTGATTTGGTTGTCATTCAGGTTTTCTTTCCTGTGTATCAAATGGTGACTGCTTTCACTCCAGTCCAGCTTTCATTATTGGTAGTTTGTATTTTAATTGAGTTCATTTTAAATTCACATAATACCGTACTCCATTTCAGCTTCTATAACAAAATATCATAAACTAAGTAGTTCAGAAACTGCAGCAATTTATTTGTCCCTGTTCTAGAAGCTGGGCAATCTATCGAGAATCCTACCAGACTCAGCCCCCTTCCGCATTTATAGCTATCTTGTCTAACTGACTTCACACAGCAGAATGATGACTACTGTTTCTCATTCTTTTATAAGGGCATTGGTGCTCTTCATGAGGGCTCTGACCTATAGCCGGGTCACTCCCTCAAACCATCACCTTAAGAATGAGGACTTCAACTTACGAATTTCAAGGAGATAAAAACATTCAAACCATGGTGCATAGTAAAATGGATTCAAAGCTGAAAATGAAAAAAGCTGTTGATGAATACAATGAAACATTACCACAGACTCTATTAAGGAATCAGACGAATGTCCTACAAACTATAAATTCATGAAACATAAGAAGCATTTCTACTATTTCTCTTAAACAAGATATGATGAATGAATTGAATTTAAATATATGTGTAAAGCCACAACTCTTATATACTATGGTTACAAATTTTCTTATTTCCCCACAAACATCAAGCTATCTTAAACAAACAGATCACCTGTACTTTGTGATTAAAATTTAACAATTAAAACATTGGAATTAGGAGCATCATTTGTTTTAGAGTACTCAGAATTGCTCATCTTTCCAAATAACTAATATAAAAATGCTCACTATATTTCATATGCTGCTTATGAAAGAAATATTGTGCAATCCATCACTAGATAAAATGTGACAAGCAAGTTCAGAGGAAGCAGTGGCATTTTCGCTTTTGAGCATGATGAAGCACGTAGAACAGCTTGGCCTTCTGCTTGGGAGTGGCCCTTACTATCGCAGCCTCACTTTGTCCTTTTAGGACAGTGTTAATTTTACTATTAAATTTTTTTACATTATCCCTAAATCATTTTTCTTTATCTTCCCATATCACCTCTATAAGAAATCCTTTACTACTTCACATTTCCTCTACTACTTTTTCTTAAGCCTTCACTGCATAGTTTGTCATTATTTTTTATCAGTTTTCCTTTTCTTTTCCCGCCTCAGCCTGATAACCCACGGTAGATATGTTGTATGCAAGGTGGGAAACCCATGGAGAGAGTGCCAGACTCTGAAAAACTGAAAGCTCTAAGAGGTTCGTCATCGCCGCAATCTGCTTAGGAGGTCTGTGTCTTTTGCGACAGTTGAAACTTGATCCTCATTAAGTAAGTAGATCTTTAGTTTGAAACAAAGTAAATGCTCATAATTTAGAGAAACTATCTCTGCTGTCCTCCAAACAGACCACTGAAAAAACACACAGTGCAGACCATCCGGATATGTAACTGAAGATGAATGTAGCTTGTTTCCAAAAGGTTAGAATTTAGTACAGAATTCTACTCTAAATCCAGAGTCTTAAAGAAACTGATAAAAATTTTCATGTAAGTGGAAGCTCGGAAATTGATCAAATGTGAGAAGGCGGGACGAGACCTCAGTGTCTGAAAGCAAACAAGCTACCTCAGTCCTGAGATAGCCATCCTGTCTGGTTAAAGTCAGCTATTAGTAACTAGGAAACCTTGCGTCACATGTTACTAACTTTGCAAAAGTATAAATATCCATTTCATTGTGAAAAAACACATACGTATACACAAGTTAGGATACATATACAACTATCTTCTCTTAGTTGATTGAAAACAAATGTTTGTAATATTATTTAGATAAGATATGTCTACATTTTGTCCTCTGAATGAATACTACAAAGGGAATGACACACAATGTATTAATTACTGTAACTGTTCTCTTAACGTATTTTTGTTCTATTAACATATTTT
>PVJA010006282.1:39553-74172 GCA_004027025.1 Myocastor coypus
AAAAAAAAAAAAAAAAAAAAAAAAAAAAAAAAAAAAAAAAAAAAAAAAAAAAAAAAAAAAAAAAAAAAAAAAAAAACATATTTTGAAACTGTTTCATTGCTTTTTTATCTTTTTCTCATTAAAATGAATTTAAATTTTTTTCTGAAAATTTTGCATGTAAAATCTAATATGATTCATTATTTTCTGTGACTTGGTTTCCATCTCAGAATAAGATTCTTTTCTTTCATCAGCACCATATCAAGAAGGTCCACAAATAGCTGAAATTATTTTGAACACTAGAAGCATACAGTAATGTAAATTATAGAGTAATGACTATTTTTAAAAGATAGAAATATGAGCTGGGTGTGGTGGCACATGCTTGTAATCCCAGCACTCGGGAGACTGAGGCAGGAGGATCAGTGTGAGTTCGAGACCAGCCTGGGCTACGAAAGTGACCTCAAGGCCAGCCTGAACTGTATAGCGAGATCCTGTCTCAAAAAGACAAAAAAAAAAATTAGAAATATGATAAAAGACATATACAACATATATATTATGTATATTCAAATTCAAACATTTCATTGAAAAAGTGGGTACAATCTGAGAAAGAATAGCCACATAAAAATAAAACATGGACACCAAGAAAAATTAGGCCAATTTAATATTAACTGGTGTCTGCAAAATAAAGTTAAAATAAATAGCTTCTGGCTTTTTTGTTAACTAATTTATTTCACATAATTAACATTACAAGGCAAATTACCATTTCCACACACTTAGAAAGAAACTAACAAGAATTAGAATTATCATTAGGAAAAGACTGCCTAGTTAGCAAACAAAATAGCCGAGAACACTAAATCTTTTTCTGTATTATGCTAACAAGATAATTTTTTAAAAAACGGTAATGTCCATGCCTAATAATGTTACAGAATATCACTTTGAGTACTGCACATTGTCCCTAGACCAGAAGTGAAGGAGTACGGTCAAAAGAGGAAACCAAGCAAGGACAAGCAGTTTGTGTTTGAAAAATCAGGTCAATCCATATATAACTGAGCTGTGATGTCATAGACCATTATAGTGCTGTATGCTGCATTGCATGTTACTTCTTGTTTGCTTTCTTGGCAAGATATTGTTAGGGTTTATGTCTGGTCATCCACTCCTCCCCAAAGCCTCATGCAGTCATGGGCTAGGAACTTGTAGAGTTTGAGATTACCTCATGATCCACTGGGATAATGGGTCTTAGTGCTGCTGGGATTAGGAGTGTGAGTGTTACCCCAGCCTGGGGTGTATAACCTGAGTGTAACATAAGAGAGACAGAGATAGACTCTATCTATCTATCTATCTATCTATCCGTTGCCATTGTTGCTGCTACTCCTCCTTTGGCTCCTCTTGCCATGAACTAATGCTCTCTGCCCAGGGCCTCTCTGCCTTGGAGCCAGCTGAGTATGAACTTGTAGAAGACCACCTAACCAGCTCTCCTTGAAGGAAGAACGACTGTCTCTATTTTGACTGAACCTGACCCTATTTCCTTGTATTGGTATGTACACACTTGGATAGGACTTCTATTTATCCCTTCAGTTGGCCTTAAGCAATGTATGTTGGTCTAGCTGAAGTGTTGGGATAGTCTTTAAAAGTGGCATGCGTGTTTCCCTCGTAACCTACACCTGCTGCTCCTTAATGTGAGCCAGGTCCAGACAGGATAGGATAAAGAGCTAATGGTCTGTGCTGCCAGCTGGAAATGAGCCTGGAGACAGAGCCTATGATTTCCTGGGGCTTAAAAGGTTACATCAAAGCTGAAGCACCAGACTACCCAAAACATCAGCTACTATCTAAATAGTATCATGTAGATTACTCTCTCTGCATATCCTTTGCATATGGCAGAGGTAAATGTAGGCCCCCCCAACTTGCTTAGCTCACAGTATTCACCTACCTCCCACAATCCTCAGTCCTTCCTCCTCAAGCCACTCCTCCACTGAATAAAGCCGGGTGAAGCCTTGGGTCTCTGCTCCAGAGAACCATCTTGGTGGCTGGACTTAGAGCCCCTTGGCTCTCCAATTAGTATAAATATGTTTTAGCATCTTTATTTTCGCTGTGGGTTGCATAGGAAGTAGTAGATTAGAATTACCTTGATTAGATTCAAAAAATGTAACTTTGGGATTACAAGCACTGACTTCTTGAATCAAAATGAAGACCTAGGAGGGACTCCTACATGGACTGAAACCTCCAGTAACTGTGAGCAAAATAAATCTTTCCTTTCTTCATTTTGAGTGTTATGTATTTTTCCCAGCAATGAGAGAAGAGTAACTGAGAGAGACGTTCAACAACGCTGCTTAACCTTTAGCAGTCACTGCACACCAACTCACTGGTCATTCAGTAGCCTACAAATCATTCCTAAACCTACTCTGAATCCCAGATTTTTGAAAATGGCAAAGGGCCACAAGTCTAACGTACCAGAAGTTATGGAATACGTAAAAGGCAATCTGCTCTCTCAAAGATTAAAAGAGGAAAACCAATATATCTTGGATAGCAATTTCAAGATGTCGTAGACATTCCTATATAAAATAATTTTTAAATGATTGCCCTTTTGCACACACACACACACACTCAGACTTCTGCCTACTCAATATTCTCTAGCACATCCAAGTATAATCTTTACCCCAGAATCCTTTCTGTCTAAAAAAAGACAGAAATATTGCAAAGAGGGTAATACAAATCCTACAAAGGTGGTGAATTCAATCCCCATGCAACCTCTTTTAGGTTTCTTACAAATAAATCCACTTGAACACATTCAATCATTCTGGAAGACAACGTCCATTTCCGCCTCCAATTTTCCAAACTTTTAATAAAAAAAAAAAAAAAAAAAGAGCTAAAGGAGATGTTTAAACCATAATTTAGACTCAAAAGACAGACAATGAAACAGCCGAGTCTAGGAGAGCAATTTTCCCTCCCAGGGCTGTCTCACAAGGCAGTCTTTTCCATTCCCCTGAAAATACGCAGGAAGCGCTGCCATTTAAAACCTACATGAAAAATGATCCTGAAGACAAGATGTGATTCCAACCAGCAGTCGCTGAGAGTACCTTGCTAAGTAGGTAGTTATGGATTTTGTTATAATCATATAAAATCGTTCAGGCCAACGTCTATTAAAGCAAAACATGATTAAGTGTTAATGTCCAGAACATCTTCTAAGAAAAATAAACAGATGATAGCCAAATGAAAGCGAGCCACATTACTGTACTCTTTTCTTTTAGAAAATTTCAGGGACTCAAACATTCTGCCTTGGGGCTGGGGAGATAGCTCAGTAGAATAAGTGCTTGCCGGGCAAGTTCAAGGACATGAGTTCAATCCCCAGTTCCGAAAATAAATAAATAAATAAATAAATAAATAAATAAATAAATAAATAAATACAGCCGGGGGTGGTGGCGCACGCCTGTAATCCCAGCACTCGGGAGGCTGAGGCAGGAGGATCGATGTGAGTTCGAGACCAGCCTGGAATACAAAAGTGAGCTTAAGGCCAGCCTGAACTGCATAGTGAGACCCTGTCTCAAAAAAGCTAAATAAATAAATAAATAAATAAATAAATAAAAACATTCTGCCTGGTGTTCTTTGATTGAGGTATGATTCCGTTTTTGTGTGTGTGTGTGAAGCAACTTTTCTCTGTTCTAAACCTCATCGCTCAGCTCATAATGACCCTTAAACATGCTTCACCTTTTGTGTGTACACACACACATACACACACACACACCGAGACTGTATGGGTTGATTAAGGTCAACTTGAGTGGGAACGCTCAGATGAATGAAGTCACCGTGCTTCTGGGCATGGAAGGTCTACCTAGGCTTGTCCACAGAACAGATATAGAAAGGAGAAAAGCGGAAGAGGATTCTTGGTCGCTGGCCTTCATTGGGGCTGACCTGCCATAGAAGAGCTTTGTAGCCTTGCTTCAGGGGAGCTTCTGCAGTTTTCCTTTACAAGAGCTGTGGCTGCTTTCTTTCTCAAGGGAGACCTTCAGTCCTCCTAAGTGTTCACCTTGACTTTGGCTTCTGACTTCCCACACAGATCCCTTCATCTTCTGACACTGACTCCCCAGGCTTCTAGCATAGACACAGACTTACAAGGACATTGCGTGGGCTCCAAGCCCTGGACTGGATTTTTGAGATCTCCAGCACACAGACTGACTCTCACAGCCTTCTGTGCTGACGTTAGTAAGCACTGACTGATCCACATCCAAACGTCAAAGTACGCAATCTCAGAACAGATATTTACCAAAATGTACTTTGAGTAACTGTATGCTTAGGAATGCTTTGTACAGAAAAGCTCAGCTTTATGTACATTTTTTGTGTCTAGGGAAAATCAGATGCTCCCCAAAAATGAGGAATCGGACACCTCTTTATAAAACATGGCCTTTCAACAAACTTGATATTTATTAAGCATAACCTGAAGTGTTATGGGACCAAGTGAGTGTCCCAAAGAAATGAGAGAATGGGATCTAAAGAGACCAACTCACACAGAGGAAGAAAAGTTCTGTAATACCTGATTATAATGCAAAACAGAGCTGCCTGCCTGGATATGTGTATTGATCATTGCCAATAACAAGACAGTCTTCTTGAAGGCTTACTACTATGCATTTTTATCACCTGGATTATTCAATTTATGCTGATGTTTCCCTCATAAAGTATATTCTTTTCCTTTTTTTTTTTCTAAGCAACATCAATAGGGAGGTGGGTCATGCCCACACACTGTACTCTGTAGAACGATTGTGAGGACAATATGCAATATGTCAACTTTAAAAAAAAAAAGGGGGGGAAAGAAAAAAAAAGTAATGTTGATTTAAAAGGGTTAATGTTTAATTATTTGATCAATCTTATATACCCATATGTATTAATCTAAACTGATCTAATGATGAAAATATGTAATATAACCATTGCTAAATTTAAACAATAAAAATATTAAATTTTAAAAAAATTACTAGTATTATATGTATGTGTTCATGGATGTGCATATTGAACTGAATATTCCATGCTCAATAAATACAAGTTTAGCTACTGCAACTGATCTGAGTAGAGTCCCACGGTGCCCTTTTGCCTAATCAGATCCTCCATGCAGATAATAGCAGGTGCACCTTGGGAAACACAGGTCTGTAGGCCTTGTCCGATCCCTCACAGCAGGCAGAAGCAAAGCAGCACACCCTTCCCAGAGCTGTCCCATTGTTACAAGCACAGCAACACCTGCACAAAGTGCAGCGTCTGCCAACAGTGATCAGGGCTCTCCTTAGCCACCCTCTCAGATCTGGGAGAGGGAACACATTAGCTGCATTTTAAAAACCCTAATGCTAATCTCAAAATTATCTCAGAGCTCAAGAACTACAAAATTCTGAAGAATTTTGGAGAAGAAGAAGAAACAGAACTAACCTTTTCTTCTTATCTACTCTCAGGCCCGGGAACAAGATAATGAGTGAGTCCCTAATTCAGACTGACACACACACAGGCATGTTTTCAGGGCATTATTTGACACAATCATGAGTACTTTTTTTTTTAATCATTTTGAGACAGGGTCTCGTTATGCTGTTCAGACTAGCATTGAGCTCACTTTTGTAGCTGATGCTGGTCTTGAACTCGCACTGATCCTCCTGCCTCAGCCTCCCAAGTGCTGGGATTATAGGCATGTGCCACCATGTCCAGTGTCATTCTTAGCTTTAAATATAAGAAATAGAAGCTGGGAAGACAGCTTGGCAGTCTAAGCAAGTGCCTACCTGGCAAGTACAAGGACCTGAGTCCCAATACTGCATGCCATTGAAACCCTGTATCAGATAAAGAAACAATTAAAGAAATAAATGAACGAACACAAGAAATAACAAAACTATACCATAAAGCTGTCCAGAAGTTCCAAAGAGACAAAAGGTATTAAAGTACTTATCACATTGTCCAGTACATGGGCCCTCTACAAGGATTTATTACTATCATTCCTATTATATTCTGAAGCACAGAAATAAAAACAAAATTCATATAAGGATTATTTACATTTCTACAAAATGAGAAAATAATTCTATTACTTTGAATTCTAATATTTAACCCAGATATTTATTAATGTCTGTATCCCAGACTCTTGTCACTTTCAGAGTTTCCTTAAATAAATTTAATGTTATAAATACTTTAGATTCATAAGATAAAAAATAATATAAGTTATTTGTTTATTTATTTTCACATTTATTTATTTTCAAGCCTTTTATTTCCAGTTTGCCTGCACTAACAAACTTTTGATCCTCTTGCCTCAGCTTACTGAGAAGGTAAGATCACAGGCCTATGCCACCATGCAAGTATCTTGTAATAATGGTAGGGTGACAGAAATTGAAACCTTGAGAGAAAACTTCTTAGCTGCAATTGAAGGTGCATGCTAGCTACCTTCATGGATGCCATGAAAGGAGATTCAGAAAATTCACTCTTCTTAATCATTTCTACTTCCACAAGCATGTAGACAAGATTTTAAGTTTTCAATGAACTATTATGCAATTCATTGGTTAACATCTCCTTTATCTGGGTTGAGAAGATAGCTCAACAGTCCAAGCACCTTCCTGGGAGGTGTACGGTCCCAAGTTCAATCCCAGGTACAGTACGCCATGCCAACCCCAGAACTCCAGGACTACCATGCTGGCCACCAAAACTGGGCATGGTGGTACATAACTATAACTCCAGCACTGGGGAGGCTGAGACAGGAAGATCACTGCAAGCCCAAGCTGTGTAGCAAGACCTCATACCAAATAAATTTAAAAACAAAATTTTAAACTTTAAAACATCTCAGTTTTCTATCCAAAAAATATTTGAGAAGATGGATATACTCCCTAAACTGTTACACAGATTTAATGCAATTCCTATCAATATACCTCACAGACCTGGGGAAATGATTCCTAAAATTCATTTGGAACCAAAAAAGACCCAGAATTGCACAGACAATCCTGGGCAACACAGGTAATGCAGGAGGCATTACAATTCCTGACCTAAAATTATACTATAGAGCTACTGTGATAAAATCAGCATGGTATTGGCAAAAAAAATAGACCTGAGGATGAGTGGAATAGATTAGAAGATACAGAAGTAAATCCAAATACACTCAGCCACCTTATTTTTGACAAAGGGGCCAAACACGTTTACTGGAAGAAAGATAGCCTCTTTAACAAATGGTGCTGGAAAAACTGGCTCACCACATGTCAAAAACTAAAACTTGACCCAGGTCTATCACAATGCATTAAACTAAAATAAAAATGGATTGAAGAGCTAAATATTAAAAGAGAAACCCTAAACCTCCTAGCAGAGAAAGTCGGAGGAAATCTTAAAGACATCGGGGTAGGCTAAGAGTTCATTTACTAGAATCAAAATGCATGTTTAACACTTGAAAGAATCAACAAGAAGTTTTTTCATGTCAAAAGAAATTACCAACAGAGTGAAAAGACAACCCATAAATTTCAAAAAGAATTTACCTAATAAATATTCAGACAAAGGTCTTCTATCTAGAATTTACGAAGAACTAAAAACCATTAGGGTCCCAAAATTTAAAGACTCAATCCAGAAATAGGCATCTGAAATGAACACACACTTCTCAGAAAAAGAAATTTAGCAAATCTATAAGTCCGTGAAGAAATGCTCTTCATCACTAGCTATCCATGAAATGGAAATTAAAACAACACTCAGACATCATCTCACCCAAGAAAGAATGGCTATCATAAAGAAATCAACCAACAACAAATGTTGGAGAGGCTGTGGGGGTAAAGGAACCCTTCTCCACTGATGGTGGGAATGCAAATTCGTGCAACCATTATGGAAAGCGGTGTGGAGGCTCCTTTAAAAACTAGAACTGGAAATCTCGTTCAATCCAGCTATCCCCCTACTGGGAATTTTCCCAGAAGAACTGAAAACATCATACCATAGAGATATCTGTGCACCTATGTTTACAGTAGCCCAATTTGCAATAGCAAAATCTTGGAAACAACCAAAATGCCCATCATTTGAAGAATGGTTGAAAAAGATGTGGTATATTTATACAATGGAGTATTACTCAGCTATAAAGAATGACAAACTGGAAGACCTCATATATAAATGGATGTATATTTAAGATATACTCATAAGTGAAATAAACCAGACCTACATTTGTAAATATCATATAGTCTCCCTAGTGTAAGGACTCAAAGGAAGATATTGTGAATGATGGAGGGTTATACTTTTTGTATGCTTGTATGCTACATCAGTTTGTGAACCAGAATGAGAAATTTTATGTTTAAGGAAACCTGTGAAAAATTCTTTCCTAAAAGTTGATTAGTTTTTGTCTTCTGTATGCTTTGTAAATTTCTGTGTTTGTAATGAAACGTAAGTTTAAAATAAAATATTATTAAAAAGTCTCACCCAATCTTAAAAAAATGAATTACAAGCCTGTTAGTTTTCACTGAAGATCCCTTGTTGCAATGGGCATTTATTCTTCACTGCCATATCTAGTAATAAATCTAATCTTTATCTGGACCAACAAATACACACAGGAAAGAGGACTTGCATGAACTCTCTTGCAGCTATGTGACCATGTGAATGAGAAGTGGTCAAACACTGTGATGGCTTTGCTTGGCACATCACTCTTAATTAGGAAATTAGGACTTGTTCTTAAGTAAAAGTCACACATACACTGCATACCTTGCTCTTCACTTCTCTCCCCTTGCATAAACTTCAGACAGGATGCCTGAAGCTGGAGTCATCATATTCAATAATTATGCAATATTGCACATGCAGAAAGGGCAAAATGCTGAATAAACCTACAGTCCTGACACTTCACAAGGACCAAAGCTGCCCCAGACCAACTAACTCCCAACATTTATGTGAGAGAGAAAAACCTTGTGTGCTGTGGAAGCCACTATTATGTTGAACTTCTGATACTTACAGAGGAACGTGAAACATCCTTCCTTTTCTCACTACTCTTGTCTACTTTACCACCAATAATACCGACCTTATAAAATTCTAAACTAGTACAAATTTAAAAGTTGAAACGATTCAAAAAGTAATTATCCAAAAGTATTGGTATTCTTGGCTACAACATATTACCTCTGGCAACTGAATGTTAATAACTACAGAAATATAGTTAGTGATTATTTTACCTATCACTAGCAATGCCACACAGCTGCCTTTGAAAGAATATATATTGTCTAAGATTAATTTTAATTTGTATAAGGTTTTAATATTCACAAAACATTTTAATGAGAATGTATTTCTAAGAATTCGAATAGAATATGATTCTATCATAATGTTTACAGATGCTTGGACATAATTTGCTACAATAAATACAACCTACTAATTTGAGTACTCACCCATGAAGAAACAATTTCACATGCTTTTAACAATTTTATTTTATGAAAATAATAAAACAAAATTTCGTAACAGAATAAGATGAGAAGAACAATCAGTAACTTACTTTAATATCATTATCTTTGAAGTAGTTACTCAGAGTACAAGATACAGAAAAAAATTCTCACAAAGAAATAAATAGATAATAACACAAAACTTTTCAATGAAATGAGAAACTATTAGTACAAATGAAACAAATTAGCATATATATTAAAATATTTTTGAAACACAGAATAGGCAATTTGAGAAATTATTTGAAATTTCCCTACTTCCTATTTATCTTCTATTATTCTCTTAGTGAATATAGAAAGGTTTCTAAAAATCAAGATATAGTGTCTATAGTACACTCCTCATAAATTCAGCCTTGAAGAAAACTAAAGAGATTAAAAGATACTAATCATAAGCAGAACTTTAATATATTACATGTGATGTTGTTATTTATCCTATCATTCTTAATTCCAGTTGTTTCTTTTCTAAAAACTAATAAAATTCAGTTACTGCCCTGAATATTCAAGGAACTATTTCTTTGAAATAAGGATGTTCCAATATCAGGGTTGTGATGTAGAAAAAAATATAAAAACTGACTGAGGATTTAGCTACAAATCTTCCTCCTTTTTCCTTATTTAAAAAAAAATACTAGGACGCTATAGCTTTGAACATAGTGTAACTCAGTAAGAGAGGAGAATATGTGTCTTACCCAGAACTAACTCTTTAAAGGTAAAGAACCTTTAACACTATCAAGTACCAAATTACTAACTTAAGAATATTGCTTTATAATTAATATTTGAATGAAAGTAAGACAGAAATCACTGGGCCCTGCCTCTGCAGTTTTCTTGTTGGTACAAAAAAAAACAGCCAAATTCTTATATTATTTATATGTAGAAAATGCTATGAAATAATAAAGCTACATCCAACAACCTTGTTCTCTCCAATCTAAAGATGAGGCACCAACTGAGACAATACCAAAATGAAAGAATTGTACTACTCTCAGGATAATAAATACAACCATCAAATGTAATTTTATCACTTTTTAGAATCAATATAGAATATAATACCTTTATAGTTTTAAAATATAGAATTATAGCTCTGACTTAGAAATATTAATTACATCAGTACTTCATTATCACTTTTAAAATTTTACTGTGCAAGAATGCTTAATGAATTTTAAGTATGTAATATTTACTATAGGAACAATACTAAGTAGACACAGATCTCTAGAGCTTATTGATCACGCATAATTGAAACTTCACCTTCATCAATCGGCAATTTCATATTTCTCCTTCTCCCCACACCCAACTCCTAGCAGCCACTACTTGGCTGTCTCATTTTTTGAGTTTAAATGTTTTACATCAATAGAATCATATGGTAGTTTCATTTTGCATGACTTCTTCAGGGTTTATCAATAATAACGATATTTCCTTTTTCCAAAACATTACCCAAATAGTACTTCATTTTGTGTATACCATGCCGTCTTCTGTGTACATTCTCCTGTTGACTGACGTTGTGATTGCCTCCACATCTTGAATATCAGGACTGCCCTGAACACCAAGGTCCTAGTACCTCTTGAGGTACTAATTTTCACACAGAATATAAAAGTTTTAAATTCATATAGAAACACAATATACAAAACTAAATGAGTCACATTAATTTATTTTGAATGATATCACAAAATAATAATAATTAAAATAGCATACCATAAAGACAGACATATAGAAAAATAGACAGACTATGGTGCCCGTGAATATATCTCTGCATATTTGGCCAAATGATCTCCCACAGGTTCTGAGAATATACAATGAGTTTAAAATAGCCTTTCTACAAATGACGCTAGCAAAACTGATATCAACACCCAAAATAATTTAGGTCCATATCTTACACATACCCAAAGTAAATAATACAGATTAAAGCCTTAAAGAAAGTGTTACATTTCTAGAACAAAACTTAAGAGAAAAGTTTACAATATTGTGCCTAACAGTGATTGCACGGATATAATGCGAAAAGCAAGGACACCCAAGCAAAATTAGATACATATCAATCTACAAAGTTTCTGCACAACACAGAAAACAACAATGAAGAAAGGCAATCTACCATTTGTAAATATTTTTCCCAATGGTACAGTTGATAGGTAGCTAATTTCTAAAATACACAAGAAACTTTTACAACTCAGTAGAATAAAGTGTAAGCCGTAATAACCCAATTTTATTTTTTTTAAAAAAAAAAACTGTTTATTTATGTTATGGCTGACTCAGCCTGCCCTGGGGGTGGGACTGGTGCAGCATGTGGTGCCAGGATCGAACCACGGTCCCTGTGGTTGCCTAGGCTTTTCTAAGCAGGACCTTTAGACCGCTAGGCCACGTTGCGAGCCCCAATAACCCAATTTTAAAGTTGGCTAAATATTTAAACACTTTTTCAAAGAAGATACACAAATCATGAGCCAGTTTATGAAAGATTGTCCCGCATCACTCGTCATTACGATGATTTCAATTCGAAACTATAATGAGATGTTACTTCAGTAGACTTATTCTCAATTAAGAGAGAAAGAAAATGGAAGGGAGGAGAAAGGGAGGGAGGGAAGGAGGGCAAATGGAAGGCAGGAAAGAGCATGCCGGGGAGCATGAGAAACTGGAAGCCTTGCGTATTATTTGTAGGAATGTAAAATCTAATACTTGCTGTGAAAGATAATATGGAAATTCCTCAAAGAAAGTGAAAGCAGACCTATTATATAATGCAGCACCATTACTTCTGTGCACTACTCCAAAAAGTAGGCTCTTGTGTTTGTTGCTAATGACAGACACCAAATAGCGAGTTATCTCAGTAATTCCTTGGGCAATGAACTTTGCCAAGTGATATCGTTGAATTTTCCCAGATATTAAATTCCATGCTCATTCTTCTCTTTTCTCCCCTGGTATAGTTAAAAATTCAGATGATTGTGGTATTAAAATTTAAAGATTTGCACTATTTCCACAAAGGCTAAAGCAAACTCAGACCACAACAGACTTCTACTAATTTTGAAGGCCAGTGATAACTCTGGGTTGAAAACCAATTAAGAAATTCATAGTGAATTACATAGGTTATGGATCAGATTACAGTGTCTAACTCTAAAAATAAATGTGTTTTCATGACTATAATTCACTTAGTTTACAAGAAAAATCAGGTTGACTTGGAATATAGGCACTTTACTTAAATGACAAAAGAAATGGTTGCTAAGCACAGCTTGACTTTCTAATACGTGTTAGAGTTGTCCTATTTCCTTATACAAGAGGACTCTGCTGATGCTTGTACAAAAAGACATTGGCCACTCACAGAGATTGGAGTCCTCAGTAAATTTTGTGTGTGCTGACTCTTTCTACTCAAAATCTACACTCAAGCAATTAATATAGTGGCCACATTTCAATAGTATACAGCTTTTCAGAAAATAGCCTTTAATTCCATCATCCAGAACAAAATATAATAGTCACTGTGGACAGTGCAGCATAGTGGCCCTATCATATTATGGTGTTGATCCTTTTATTTTAATGTATTTGAATGTTCAACTAAAGTACATGATTTTCACGATGTAACTGAGATATAATCCCTATCATCTTCTCCACTAACACTGCTGTTTTAGTTCTTGGTGATTTAAATTCCCCTGAAATTCCTTGACCTCTGTTATTCAAAATCGCTCCAACCATTTTGGTCTCCACTCTTCCTAACCCACACAATTCCACCGATCTCTCCTAAACTACAGTTCCTCAGTCTCATCTTTTTTTTTTTTTTTTTTTGTTTGTTTGTTTGTTTGTTTGTACAGGGTCTCACTACTGACTCATGGTGATCCTCCTGCTTGTATCTCCCAAGTCGCTGGGATTACAGGCGTGCCACCACACCCAGTCTCCATCGCAGGCTCAGGGCACTCAAGAGTGGGGCCAGTGTGGCAGGTGGGGCCAGGAACCAAACCCTGGGCCCTGTGTTTGCCTAAGCAAGGGCTTAATCTGCTCAGCTATACTGCCGACTCTAACGGTCTCATCTTGAGACATATCATTATCACTCCTAAGAATTTCCTCATTTCCTCTGGTCTGAATTTTTTAACATTCTACTCACGAGTATTTACACACTTCTAGGGTTTTTTTTTTTTTTTATCATAATGTTGGTTGTTTTCACCACGATGCTGATTCTCAATATATTTTCTACTCAGTAGTGCCTACACATTGCTGACTTTTATCACCATTCTGCTACCTGTCTCTGTATACTGTTTAGTCTCTGCCCTTCCTCCGTAATCACACCCTCAGTTATATTGCCTGTCCTTGATCGAACCCACCTTATACTCATTCAGCCCCTGCTGTCTCTCAGGTACGAGGGACTAGAGAAAAACACACAGCCACCCTGATGGGCTTCATGCTACTCAGCATACTGTCTAAGCATAGTTTTAAATTGTATTATTGAATTTTTAAATTTATTATGTATGTGTGGCTTTGATTTATTACAGTTTTGGGATTTTTGTTTTTGTTTGTGGTACCCAGGATCAAGCTCAGGATCTTGTGCTTGCCAGGCAGTTCCTTATGACACTGAGTTATCTCCCTGGCCTTAATTTTTATTTTTTATGTATGCTTAATGTTTATTTTTATTATATATGTTTAATTTTTTATTTATTGTGGATGTTGACAATACATAATGATTACATTTATTCTGAGTAGCTGGTACATGGACAGGAAACATCTTAGTTCTTTTAGAGCTCTACTTTCTCCATCCTCAAATGGGAAGTGGAAAAAGATGAAAGGGAAGGACAGGGCGTGAAAACAAAGAATTAAAGATAGCGCTCTTGCAAGGAAAGCTGCCCCCGAGACCCGAGCACATGTTTTTACCTCTGGTTATCCCACAGCCTCTCCGCTTCTATTTTCTCACATGCCTGCTCCCATTTCATGCTTCTGGCCTCTTCCTCAGAGATCTCCACAGTGATGAGAAGAGAGCGACCCCAAGCTCCTTCTGCCGCACCTGTACAATGGCATGTACCCTCGCTCAAACAGTCCTTGTTGGGGGGTTTAAAACGACCCCTACCCTTACAGGCACTTATAGGCAAGGCACTGCCATCTTCTATCTTCTCTGGATCCTCACTCTACGATCTCTCTCAGAGTCACTACATGTGTCCATGTCTGCAGAACCCATAGCACACAAAGACGCAGTAGCATACTTTGCCATGCTGATACAGTTGGCATCTAGTTGTTCCCCCAGAGCCTCATTCGTATAGGAAAATTCATTAAAAGGTTTATTGGATACCCTGGCTTTCTTTTCCTACTGCATGCATCTAATCTTGACTTACTGAGTGCTGCCTCGCGGAACAGTCCTGTCAAGGCCACCAGTGACCTCTTCCTCCTTGTCCTGCCTCCCCTTCCTTAACACGGCCACAGCGTTCAGCCCAGCCAGTGTCACTCTTCCCTTGTCAATACTCTCTCCTCATTTGGCTTCCATCACTTCTCCTTCATATCAAAAACTTCCTTTCCGGTCTCTTTCACTTACCGCTCCTTCTTCTCCTACTTTTTAAATGCTGAAATCTTCAACATTTGGTATCGCCTCACAGGCTGCACTCACTCCCTGGAAAAGAGCTTCAAATACAATCTATACTCTGATGAGTCCTACGTTGGCACTCATCCTACATGAAGCTTCATAGACACACCTGACTACTCAGCATCCACTGTGACATCCAGTGCAAATAGGTCTCAAGCGTAGCTCTGGATTATCTAACTCCCAAATCTTTTCTTGAGGTAGGATGTTTCATCCCTAACTGACAATTCTCCATCTGGAAAAGTTGGAATCACCCTTGATTCAGCCCTTTGTATCTCTCACACACACACACACACACACACACACACACACACACACACACAACCACCACCACCACCAATTTATCAATAACTCCTACTGGCTCTACCTTCAAAAATTACCCAGCAACTAACAATTTCTCGAGCTTCCATCTACTACTCTGTCAACTCAAGCATCACACAGCTCATCCAGCTTGCTTCATTAATCCGTAAATTGACGTTCCTTCTTCCATATAGCTTCTCTAAAAATTTATTCCCAGCAGAAGACAAGAAAGTCCATTTTACAGTATGAGTTTTATAAAATTGTTTCTCTTCTCAAAGCCCTCATATGAATTCCATATTTTCTGGAGGAAGATCTAAAGCCTTTACAGTGGCCTCCAAGTCCCACGGAACTTTGTCACCTACACTCTCTACAGATCTCTGTGATATCAGAGCAGGTCCTATCACGCGAAGTTTCTCCGAATGTGAAGCTGTTCATTACTAGAATCATGCTTGAGTAAGATTTATGTTGTCTTTGCAAAAGATCTAATTATATTTCAGATTGAAATAATTAGCATATTCTCGGTTTCCAAAAGAATATTTTAAATTTCCAACTCAACAATATTCTTTCAGAGTCCTGAAAATAATGTACATATCGTTTTCATCATTTTTCATGAAAAAAAAAAAAAAAAAAAAAAAACCTAATCTATATTCGCATTGCTGGAGCAGTGCACAAGGCTTGATTACTGTTTGCTACATTTAAGTATTTCCCTAAATAGATTTGATAATCTAAATTTTCGAGGCGCTATTTCTCAACTTCTCTTCATGCATCCATGGCCAGGCTCTTCAGTACACAACCCAGACAGCTGAATTGGTTTGTGATTGGAACAAATGAGAAAGAAAATGCATGACCCATGCGCATTCCAGTTTGCTAACACAATGCCTGTGCCTCTCTGCCAGGTTTAGATTAGCCGTTGATTGGCTGCACCAAATGGCCCATTTCTTGTAAATGGTTTTCTTCTATTCAGTGTTTAGTAAGCTCCTTGTCAACAACATAGCTCCCTGGCTGAATAAAGGTCCCCTTAGACCCCAAAAGCCTGGGAGGATTACTTGCTCACCATTGATTTTTAGAGCGCTCTGACAATTTCATCTTTATGTATTTCCCAGAAAGTATACCACTAAATACACACTTACGCGTTGCAATTTTAAAGTCTTACCACTCAGAGAAAAATAGGAATTTTCCTAGGATTTTGGGTGGCTATTTAGGTGATGGGGTACCCAATCCATTCCTTCATTGATTACCAGGAAACTAAAGTCAGAGCAGGAGTAATTGACTTGATCGAAAGAAGTCTTCAGTCCCAATATGCTATTCGCAGTTGCCATGATTGGTCCAAAAAGAAAAAGAAACAAACAAACTTGGGCAGAGAGTTGTCTCAGCACGAGCTCCACCTCCACCTATGTTTTCCAGATTCTGTGTACTTCTAATTAAGTGTTAAAAGCTAAAATACAAATGGCCTTATAGCTTATCGCTATGAAGTTTTGGACTATAAAATATAGCGCAAAATCACAGATATATGCTAGGTATCAGTTTATAACAAAACACAGTTCGCTGCTTCCTCACTTTAAATATTCAGTGTACTTAAAATTATTAAATGTGTAAATGCAATGTGCTCACATTTTGAATTCTCTGTGTCACTAATTAGCAGTATGAATCTGACTCTGGCCTCACAGGAATAGAAAGATTTAGTTGGATAATGTATTCAAAGTACCCAGTGCACTGTGTAGCCCCTGGCGATTTGTTAAACAATGTTAATTCCCTTTTTCCTCCTTCCTCCATTCCAAGTTCATACAACACTGCGTGAGCACACACTACATAGACCAGTTTTTCTCTAAGGCACCAGACCTACATCGGTAAGACTACTCAAGCAAGTCCCTGTTCTCATGCAGTGTACAGGACCATGTCACACACCTGAGAGGATATTCTTCTAATCTGGGAGGCATTACTTAATCCAATGAAGTCAACATATCTGGATTAATAGCCCCGGTAGGAGACACAAAACAGAAACTTTAATTTATCTCAAGTGAGCTGTGCTGTTTATCTCCAAACAGATAAAGTAAAAAGCTATGTAATCTCGTACCCTAGGTGGAATTGTATTCAACATAATCCTCAAAGTATTATCTAGAGCAATGAGGTAAGAGAAATAAGTAAAAGGGACATAAATGTGAAAAATAAAGTCAAAATGTCATTGTGATGATGTGATCTTTTATTTACAAGATCCAAAATATTCTCTACCTCAGGACTTCTAGATTGATAGCCAAATTCATCAGTGCAGCAAAGTACAACATAACCCCACAAAAGTCAACAGCATTGCTATGCACTAGTAGTTCAGTGGATTAAAGCACCTGCAAGCAGGCACAGGGGCCAAGGGTTCAACACCCCTGCCTGCTGTGCTGGCCCCACCCTAAGGACACACTGAGACAGCAATTGAGACCGGACATGGTGACACCTGCCTGTAATCCCAGCTCTTGGGAGTTTGTAAACAGGCAGATTACTACGAGTGTGATCTAATAGTGAGACCCTCCCCTAAAAAATAAATTATATATATATATATAATATATATACAAATTATATATAATATGTATAAATTATATTTATATATATATAGATATATAGATAGATATAGATAGATAGATATAGATATATATAGATATATATATATAGATATATATATATAGAGAGAGAGAGAGAACTAAAATTACTGGAACTACCAGTAAAAAAAAAAACTCGTCACAAAATGATCAACAGAACTGAATAGACACTTTTCAGAAATACAAATGGCCAATAAATAGCTGAAAAAAGTGTTCATTTCTGGCCACCAGAGAAATATAAATTAAAAGTATGCTGAGATATATATTAAAAAATTAGTAACAAAAACTTCAAATAGGTCTCAAAGTTGCATTTTCCACTCTTTTTAAAAATATTTCAGGTGTGACGTAGAACTGCCTGGGCCCAACAGAAACTCATCTGAACAAGCAACCAGGCCCAGTGCATGAGTGAGACCTCCATGAGCCCACCAGAATCTCATTTGATCTAGCAACCTGGCCCAGCATGTGATGTAGACCTCCCTGGGCCCAACAGAAATTCATTCAACCCAGCAACCCAGCCCAGCGCACCTATTATGGTTTATGTCTAGTTGTCCCCACAAAGCCTCATGCAGTCATTGGGTGGGGACTTCTAGAGTTTGAGACTTGATTCATGGTCCATGAGATTATGTGTTTTAGTACTGATCTAGAGTAGACTGCCATTGAGGCTGGGTATGGTGATGCAGCACCTGTAATCCCAGAACTTGCCAGACTGAAAATAGGAGAATCACTACGAGTCCAGTCTACATAGTGAACCCTGGAGACTCTGTAGACCCTGTCCTAAATACATGTAAAAGAATCGGTAAATGAAATGGACTATACTTTCATTGTTTATCACTCTATTACAAACATAATAACATTTTTAAATGAGACAAACAAGAAGTACCTTCTTAAAAGCATAGAAAATTACACTCACACACATATAAACATATTCTTAGAGATCTATGCAAATTAAAAGGTAGAGGTCTAAGGAATTTTGATTGCTTATCATTTTCTTCCTTTTTTTGCAGATTTTGTTCACATCTCTAAGTTCTTTCCCTCAAATTGAACATAAAATTACTTTTAGTCAATTACCAAAGATAGATTGATTTTTATATGGAAGACTTTCACGATATTGAAGAACACTGCAGGTATCTTTTCCTAATGCTTGGCAAACTTTCTTTCATTTTTTCATTATTTCCCTTCATTTCACTTGACATTTGGAGTTACAGAGTGGACTTTTTCTACTGTATATTGAATATCCCTGCTGTCTAATATGTTGATGACATAACAGTCTTGAGAATGGTAAGCTCTAAGCTCACAAGACAAGTTTGAAGGACAGTAAAGAGCTCTGTCTTCTTGTGGAGAGGCACTGCAAAATTTGGTATTTATCCTTTTTTAGAAAATTCACAATTATATAAATGAAATATATCAATGGTTGGCAAACATCATCAAAATAGCCATGTGAAACTCTAGTTTATGGTAGGCATGAGATAAACTGAACTAATAAAAGTAAAACTCAGAACTTTGAGAAACACATTCCAGGTGACTTAACCTTCATTCTATAATCTTCATACACTTCTATAATTCTTGTTCTATGATGAATTCCTCCTAATAAGAGTCTAAAAATTAGCTATAGTGTTTAGTACAGAAATTTTACTTGCATATTTACTTTAAAACTCAGCAGCAAGAAATATATATACTAAGCCGGGCGTGGTGGCTCACGCCTGTAATCCCAGCACTGGGGAGGCTGAGGCAGGATGATTGGTGTGAGTTCGACACCAGCCTGGGCTACAAAAGTGAGCGCAGGACCAGCCTCAACTGCATAGCGAGACCCTGTCTCAAAAAGACAAAAAAAAAAAAAAAAAAAGAAAGAAATATATATACTAAAAACAAGTCTTCTAGAAATTATTAGGGCCAAATAGCTCAGCAGATTAAAGCACCTGCAAGCGGGAGCAGGAGCCCAGGGTTCAATCACCTTAGCTCCCAGGCCTACTATGCCAGTCCTACTCCAGGGGCATGCTGAGATGGCAATTGAGACTGGGTGTGGTGGCCCACACCTGTAATCTCAGCTCTTGGGAGGCTCTAAACAGGCAGATCACTACAAGTCTGATCTAGTAGTGAGATCCTCAACACCCTGTATGCCCTTCACTAAAATACAAAAAATGAAAGTAAAAATAGAAATTATTGCTGATCCTTATTTAATCTCAGTACAATGGGATCTTTCCTTCATTTTCGGTGGTCAAACATCTATAACAAAAACCAGTAACAGCGACAAACTGCTCAAGACCCCCCTCCTGGTCCTCTCTCGGGAAGGAGCTTTCTTTCTCCCTAGTAAATCTATTCTGCTCATTAAAAAAAAAAAAAAAAAAAAAAAAAAAAAAAAAAAAAAAAAAAAAAAAAAAAAACAGTAACTTGTGTTCTCAGGTACTGGAAGTTACACCAGAACAGTACATAAAATCTCCTAGGTCCCCAGCTTGCTGAACACATGCCTTGATACTTAACTTCCAAAATTGCCTGAGTCATTTCTCTATAGTAAATATATTGATATCATCTATTTGTCTGCTTTTCTGGAGAATTCTTGCTAATTCAATGGTCATAAAATTCAATAATACAGGGTGAGACTGCTCTCATCAACTGATTTCAATGTTGACAATATATTGAACATTATGGTGTGTACACCTAAAATGTTAAGAGGTGTACACCATAAATCTTATGCTGTGTTTGCACCATGATTTTTAAAAGGAAACAAAAGAATTGTATAAATAAGTCAATATATTTGGAACGAAGACAGTTATTGAAATAAGTAGGCAAATTCCTAAAATCACCTGTAAAGAAGGCAACCACTCAAAACTGTAATTTTTCTGAATTCTGCCAATATGTTCTTGGTATTTAAACCAACTGATATTTTGCTATTCAAAAATTTCATCAGTAGAAAGTAAAGAAGTTTGCGCAAACGTCACTATGTTTTAAGATCTGATTTTCAAAACAGATATCAACTAGTAAATTAAAGCAAGTGTTTTTGAAAATAAGCAGTTACCATTTTCTAGTTCACAGTGCTAGGACCAGGGTAAATATCATGAGAGGTACAGTTTTAATATTTAGAGTTATCACCAGAGTCACAAACACAACATAAACTATTATACCTGAGAAATCTTGAAAGTGTAACCTGGGAGTCTTTCTAGCTTGAAATGAATTACAAGAAATGAAGTGAATAACAAATATGTCCCCAACCTAAGGTTAGAAGGCTTATGAATTACCACAGGAGAAAAGCCCCCAAGTCTCAGACAGTATTGTAAACTTCATCTACATTGGTGTTATGCATAGAACTATTTATAATATCAAAATAATATGATATTTGGGATTTTCCCCTGTAATTCCAGTATTCATAATGGTTATAATTTGCTTCCCAAACTACCCTGGAGAAAAAACAAACATTAATGAAGTCACTGGAGAACTGCTGTTGCTTAGAAACACCAAAGAAATTTAGCAAGGATTGAGGATTTATGGCCATATGGGCCATCGAAATAGGCAATTGGGTACTTTCCTTTTGATTAGATGTTATATATCAATCTGGCATCTCTAATACTTCCGAGTTAAGCTGATAAATGAAATCAATTTTATATTACATTATTCAGTGTTTGCTGTTTAATTTCAAGTAAAATTGTGCTCCATCCAAAAATACAAACGATGGAAATATACACACAACAATAACAAATTGCAGATTTTCTCCAGTAAATATTTTATAATATTCTAAATTTTATTCAGCTTTATATTTCTAGTTCTCCTTGTCACCTTTCTTCTTTAGCAGGAGAAGCAAAGGAATTGATACATTTCTTGGTGGTTATTGCTATAACAGCCCTTACTCAAAGAAAAATGTTAGTGATTTCTTATCGCTAACATATTACATGTCAGGGCAGTTTAGGTTTACAATTGTAGAAATAAATTACTTAGATTTTAGATTTTTATGAAAAAGATAAGCCTGCAAACTCAGAACTTTATTATGTATAGTATTAATTTTAAAACTGACATCTTAATGTGAAAAATAAAGAAAAAAAAAACTCAACCATTTGTTTTGCCCGCTAACCTTTAGAGCCGTGTGCTAAATCATTGTTTTCAGATTAACTCACCATATTCGTCAGTTTGGGAGAAATATAGCTCATCTTGCTTTCCATTTACACCCTATTCATTGATGCAGAACAAGGAATATGTCAGGGAGCAAAACTAATGGCTCCCACTCCCTCATGTGTGTTTTATGTATCATGATTACTATGAGGAGATGGTAGAAAAAAGGAGGCAGAGGAGAAGAACTGTTGGGTGCATAGCCAAGTCAAACTGAGAAAACAAAGGAAAATTATTGTTTCCTATTTGATTTCAAACACCAGATTAATTATCAGGATAAAATAAGGAACAACTGACCACATTGCTTGGAGGACTTCGCAAGGGGCCTATCAAATGTAAATATAGGTGCAAGTCTAAAATTAAAGATTTTTCCTACTATAGTCTTCTAGTAATCAAGCAACATCACATCATTCTGACAAAAGGATTTGCTCTTGTCTCAGAAAAATCTCATTTCATAAATGACTTTTTATGAATGCATCAACAAATAATTAATGAGCTCCTTACTGTGGTTTGCATCGGCTTCTAGATGTAGGACAGCATAGATGAACACCCTGTCCTCATGGAGTCACACTTCTAGTAAAAAATACTATTAATTACAATAGTAAGTCAAGAACAACAAAGTGTTTGGCAAAAATAAGTTTTTTCAGAGAAAAGTTAAAGGCAGAAGTGTATGAGTGATGCTGCTTTTGTGATGAAAAATAAAGTTTTTCCAAAGATATGGAAACTCAGATCTTTGAGCAGAGATCTGAGTTAAAAATAAAAAGGGACTGAGTCACAGGAGTATCTGAGAAAGTACATTGCAGGGAGAGGGAGAAGGAGGTGCAAAGGTCCCAAAGTAGGAATATCACAGCCCACCAACAGACCAAATGAAGACCACAGCTCAGGGGCTGTGAGTGCCACTCCTTCTAAGAAGATCAGTGAATGCCTTCATGCTTTGTGCCAAAAAGTACAGAGCAGGATATACTCAGAAGCATCCAGGGGGAAAAAAAATACAGCAGTAAATCTAATTTGAAATGCTAATACTTCAGGAAACTTCACAGGAACCGGAATACTACTTGTCACTAGCTTTTATTGAATGCTTCCCATTTTCATAGACAGACTTTAAGGAACTATCTTTTAGAATAGCAGTTAATGCCACTGACATTTCAAAGAACTCAGTTCTGATACTAACAGCTTCATTTTATAGAACACCGCATCACCTCTTGTATCCAAAGACCAAGATTCCGTAGGGCTCTTACTGTGGAATACAATGCTGTCGAGTTTATTAAAAGACTAAACTTAAAACACACACGCACAATGTACACCAGATAGCTAAGACTATTACTCTATTACTTTCTATTGAATTATTGAAAGGAACAATTAATGTTTAATTGTTTGATCAGTCTTTTATTTTTTTCTTTTTCTTTCTTTCTTTTTTTTTTTCCAGTACCAGGGATCAAACTGAAGACCCTACACTTACCAAGCAGGCACTTCTGCTACTGAGTTATCTCTCTGTACATATTTTCCCCAAATAGACGGCTGCTACTAGAGTGATACTTAAACCAGAACTTGCTCCCGTTGGCCAATTCCACTGCCATCAAGGGCTAGCATGCTTGTCAGCAGCAACAGCAGCCAGTACCATTCTTACTGCCTGAACTTCAGACGACAGCTATCCGCACTGCGCTTTAGGTGCAGAGCACTCATTTTGCATGTGTGAATAATAAACCAGTGAAATAAGAGTAGCAGAAGCTTCATGCAATCATGGGGTGGAGACTTTTAAAGTTTGAGACTTGACTCATGATCCACTGGGATTATGTGTTTTAGTACTGATGGGATTATGGGGTCTGAGTTCTAATGGGATTATGGGTGTGGCCTGAGGTGGATAAACTGAGGCATAGAGCCTGAATGTAATATAAAGAGAGACAAAGAGACAGACTGGTGCTATTGCTCTCTGCTGCTCTGGTTGGTCGGTTGCCTCTGTTGCAACTGTTGCTGTTCCACTGCCATGAACTGGATGCTCTCTGCTCTCTTCCACTCAGCCTTGAGCCAGCCAAACATGGACTGAAACCTCCAGTAACTGTGAGCTAAAGAAACCTTTCCTTCCTTCATTTTGAGTGTGGCATTTGTCCCAGCAATGAGTAAAAAGCAACTAAGACAAACAGCAAACTCTGCCATGATTAAAAAAAAAAAAGAAAAGAAAAGAAAAGAAAGAAAAAAGAATGAGATAGGTATTCCCATGATGAATACGAGGGAGCCACGCACCAAGACTGTGCCAGTGAATCTCAGCCCTGGATTTCACACCCCTATGCTTTCCATTGTCCAGCTACATAGGATGATATAAATACAATATTATAAAAATTACACAACTGTTACTTGATTTGACTGATGCAGAGTCATAAAATGCTGCCAGGTTCCCCCTGGCAGGGACATGATATCAAACAATCACAACTTAAAAGAGGTTTATTTGGCTCAAGGCTTCTGAGGCTCCAGTCCATGGTTTCAAGACAGAAGAATCATGGCAGAACTGCTTAGTTCATGGAGACCAGGAAGTAGAACAGAGAGGGCAAGAGAAGGGGCTGGTGAGCACATATGGTATGCATGGCCCAGCCTCCACTGCCTGCCCAAGCATACCCAGAGCTCTGCTCCTCCAGTCCCCTGGCTATGCATGTATATATTTATTCTGTATTGTTTGTTTGTATTTGCAGTACTGAACTCATTCACTTCACACTGAGCAATGTATGATTTTTATTTTATAAAAATTATTTTATTTTCAAAATTTTTATTTCATTTGTACTTTTATAATACAACAGAGTCTTACTAAGTTGCTCAGGCTGGGCTTAGATTTGTGATCCTCCTACCTCAGCCTTCCAGAGTGTTGGAATTACAGGCCCGAGCCCTCACACCTAGCCCTTGGACAATCCTGGATCCAGTCAGCTGGATACAGGCTCCTTCACGATCATGCCGTCCTTCTCTTGCCTCACTCGCTCCATGGGAAGCAGGTCCACCACTTGTCAAGGGAAGCCCAATGGCCTGTGGAGTCTTCCTCTGGGTAAGGACCTGGAACCGCCGCCTCTTTCCAGCACTGACTTGCCTGCCGACCAACTGACCCACCAGGTCAGGGGATCTAGAACAACCTCAGTCACACCTTCAAATGATCGCATCCCTGGCTGCCCTGCAGCTGCAGCCTTCTGGGAGAAATCCAAGCCAGCTCTGGTGTATAATGCATTGGATTCAAAAGCAACTGTTCATCCAGTAAAGGGCGTCTCTTTCAAACTGTCTCTTAAATCTACCCCACACCATCCTCATTTTTCCATCATGTCCTGCTCCACCATCTTTTCTACGCTATTGAGTAATCACCCTCAATCTATCCTGTGTCTGGAGTTATCTAATAAAAGTATAAATTTGGTGCTAGCACTCACGTTATAAATCTCTAATAATCACCAGCAACCAAACATAAACTTGATACGAACTAATTGCAATTTAGCTTATCAAAATCATGCCCCAGTACTCCCTTCACGGGTTCTTTACATTCAGGCATGCCAAGCCATCTCCGCTTCCCCACTCAGACCTCGGCCCTTTACCTTCCACCTACGCGCACACACTCCCCGCCTGCACTGTGTTGGCTGCACACCTCTCCCAGAAGAGATCCTTCTCAATATTAAAGACAAACGTTACATCTCCTCTGCAGCTTTCCCAGATGCTTTCCCCAGTATAATTAGTTGTCCACTCATCTGTCTTCCACCGGTACATTAAATACATCGGTGGTAGAGTATTAAAGCAGAATATATTACATTGTTTTATCGCTGATTGGATGTGTCTTTACCTCCTCTATCACGCTGCGACCTTCCTAGGGAAAGGAATCCCACGTTAGTCATCTTTTCTCCCAGAGTGCTGGCATGCTAAATGAGACATAGGAGGAACTCAATCAATGTTTCTAAAATCAATTCATTAAAGTTTGAATGCACCATCTCCCTCTCTCATTTTCCCTCAGGATTAGTGGAAGTTTAGAAATCAGAGTCCTATTTGTTCTAGTCTCAAGGACCCATCTGCTTTACTTTCAAATTGTCTCCTAAACCTAGTTTTCCTCTCTCGACCTCCATGTTGCCTTCTTTTGCTGGGACATTTGGATTCAAAGGAACACAAAATTATTTAAAAATCGAACATGAAAATTTAGCTTTTAGGGAGATTCTACATCTCTCTTTCAACACTATATGAGAATAAAATACTTTTTAGACACCCAAAATAGTATTTTTTTGTTTAATAGCCATTACTATTTGAAGGGCAAAGTATGATAATTCAGTATAAGTATATGATGTATAATGTTGGTTTTAGGGTAATTTGCATTTACAACTCTAAACATTTACCATCTCTTTGAGTTGGGAACCTCTGACCTCTTCCCTCCTGGTTCTTTATACAGCATGTACTGTCAGCTGGGGTCACACACTGCGCTGGAGAACATTAGAACTCATTCCTCCTGCGTAACTATGTGTTGAGCCTCAACGTCCAGCCTCTCTCTGTCCCCACCCCTCCCATTCTTAACCTCTAGTACCTACCCTGTATTTTTTTCTCTCTACTTCTATGAGATCAATCTATTTAGCTTGTATGTGTGCGCCAAGAAAATATTTTGTGGCCCATAAAACATTTTGAATTACATAGTAACTGGATAAACTATTATAAATTAAGCACAAACTATTATTTATGCTTACTTTTTTCTAATACATTAAATTTCATCATTTTCCCAAATAAACAATAGCACGGTGTATCTTTCACTATGCAATAAAGGATCAAATAGATCAAAGATCTAAATAGTAAAATATAAACATTAAATCTGCTGAAGATAGAATATTTAAAACACTTGAAGACATTGGTATAGGCAAAGACTTTACAAATGAAACTCCAATGGCAACTCATTATCACAAAGAATCAACAACTGGGATCTCATCTTATTGGAAAAGCTTTTGCATAGCAAGAGACACCACTGACAGAGTGAACAGACAACCACAGGGTGAGAAAAAACTGTTTGCCAACTATTCCTCAGAAAAGTGACTTTAAAAAATGTACAAAGAACTAAAAAAAAAAAAGTCAAGTTTCCCAAATTTAAAGATCCAATGCAAAAATGGATGAAAATACACTTCTCAGATGAAGAAATACAACCATCAAATAAATACATGAAAAATTGTTCAACATCCCTAGTTATCTGAGCAATGAAAATTAAAACAATGTTGACATTCCATCTTACTCCAGAAAGAATGGTTATTATCAAGAACTCAAACAATAACATATAGTGGCAGAGCTGTAGGGAAGAGAGAACCCTTCTCCACGGTTGGTGGGAAAGTAGGCTGGTACAATTGCTATGGAAACTGATGTGGAGATTCCTCAAAAAACTAGCTATTTCTATCCTGGATTTCCTTCACAAAAGAATTAAAAGCATCATATATGTGCACCTATGTTTATAGCAACAGTTTGCAATAGCCAAATCTTGGAAACAGTCCAAATGCCCATCAAATGAGGAAAGGATAGATATGGGGACATATATATATATATATATATATATATATATATGGTACTACTCTGCCATACTCTGCCATAAAAAAAAAAATAAGTTGGAAACACTCACAGGTAAATGGATGCACCTCAAGACCACACTGTTTAGTGCAATAAATCAGACACATGTGTTTAAATATCTCATTGTTTCTCGGTAAGAATGTATGTTACGGATTATGAAGCAAGAAGGAAGTGTTCAAATGGGGATGTGAACAAATGCTGGCAGGGGGCGTGGAGCAAAGGCATAAAATTTAAAAAGTAAGAAAAGAAGGAAAAATGGAAACAAAGCTCTTATAAGTGGTCAGGAGAAGTTGAAAGGAGAGTAGGAAAATAAGAAAAATTGTTATATCATGTACAGGTACAAATTCTCTATGATGTATATGATCATTATGTATAGCTAAAATGAGCCAATAAAATCTGATTGAAGGAAAATGATTATACTATGGTGTCTTTAAGAGTCATCAAACAACACCTTTCTAGCTAACTGTACTTCATCTCAATTGGCTTGGCACTCTAACCAATTTAATGTTTACTACTTCATCAATTGGCTTGGCACTCTAACCAATTTAATGTTTACTAGTTCATCATAAGTCCTACCAAATTAATGTTTAATAGTTCTTCATAATTCCTATGTTTGTAAACTTCTATGTGTATCTAAGATAATTAAAGACACTGTGTGTTAATAAAAATAAAGTTAGCCAAGCCAGCCCCAACCCCGGGGTTCGCTGAGACCACAATTGAGACGGGGCACAGTGGCACATGCCTGTAATCCCAGCTCTTGGGAGACTGTAAACAGGAGGATCAGTATGAGTCCAGTCTAGGAGTGAGACCCTGAAAACCCTCTAGACCCTTCCATAAAGTACTAAATAAATAAATAAATAAATACCACAGACAAATTTCACCATAAACTACATAATTCTATAGATTTTCAAGATTTAAATGATATATAGGGGCCACCAATTTTCATGGCTTCAAATGATAAAATCAAATTTCTGGTTTGCATGGGAGGTTTTTCCCCATGTTCATACAAGTATTATAAATTATAGTCCAGAAGGCTCAGAAATGAAATATCCAAACTGGTGAAGTCACTGAGTAGTGGCTTACTATCATCGGTGGCAAACACACATGAGATAAAACAGAACCTTGATGTGGAACACACTCAGAAGCGACTTTTAGCCGTAATAATCATGCTAATACCCAGTTTGCAGAAAAAAAATTGTAACTAGATAAGCAAATTAAAAGGAAATGATTTAACTGACTAAAGCTATCCAAAAGGCCAGCCAACAAAAAACAAAATCCTGATGATGAAAGGTAATATTCATTTATTCAGCCACAAGTTCGACTGATTTTTTTAAACTTTCTTTTTTTTTTTTTTTTTTTTTTTTTTTTTTTTTTTTTTTTTTTTGTCTTTTTGAGACAGGGTCTCACTATGCAGTTGAGGCTGGTCCTGAGCTCACTTTTGTAGCCCAGGCTGGTCTCAAACTCACACCGATCCTCCTGCCTCAGCCTCCCGAGTGCTGGTATTACAGGCTTGAGCCACCACGCCCGGCTTTAAACTTTCTTTAAACTTGTTTTTTAGATTTTTCCTGTTTGCAAAGTCTTAGCTCCCCATCGTGCTAATCCACATTTCTTTGCATACTAATTCAAATGTAAGAACAGTCACATTTCCCATACAGTGGTCTGTTCTATACTGTGCATATAACTCTAGGTTGAATTTCATCTAACTTTTCTGCTTAGAACCATGACTAACTAGCACTATATATATTCTGCTTGAAACAACTGTAAAACTGGACAAATTATGTGATGTAGCATGTGTTAGTCATTTGGCAACAGTTGTCCAGGGACTGTGCCCAAGAGAAGGGGCATTCCAATGTGAGTCCCACTGTCCCACAAAGCGGTAGCACCCACACAGCACAACGCAGTCTTTTGTAGAAACTACAGTTGATCTTAGCCAAAAGGCCGAGAAGCGATCTTTTGTAGAAACTCCTTGAGAATTGCCAAAAAGTATTTTGAAAAATAAGAACAAAATGAGAGTATTCTCACTGCCTAAGTTCAAAACTTACTATAAAAATTACAGTGATCAAGACATGGTGGTGTTAGCCTAAAGCAAATAGATGTGCAGAGTAGAAATAAGAGCACAGAAACCAACCCAGTCACAGGGCTCATTCTTATGAGGACACCAAAGTAATTCAATGGGAAAAGAAACTAATTTTAATAAATTGTAGTGGAACATCTGGATGTCCATGGAGAAACCCAACTTCAAATGTACCTTGCACAATACTCAAGAATGCCTCTGAGAAGAGTCAGAAACTTACACATAAAAGCTAGAAAGTCTTTAGAAATTCTTTAAATGCTTCTAATGCCCTTTTTAAGTGTATGTGTTACACACGTCTTGACAAACTTATGAGTTTCTACATTCTCAATAATGCCTTTCTACTGAGCACTTTTCAACTTTTCATGAGTCTAATTTATCAGGTTATGGCTTAGACTTTCTGTATCACAGCTAAGAAATCTTTTAAGGCCAAAACTGGAAAGATACTACTCTAAGTTTTCTACACATTGTGGATGCTTAACATATAAAAGGCTACTTTTAATGATAACTCTAGTGTCTTTTTTAGTAAATACTTTTTATGTTAAGAAATTATTAAAGGTTGCTCAGTGGACTGACTTCTCCTTCTAAACCAGACCATACATAGAGTAGAACAAAAAGTGGCTACATTTTCTCCCAGGCTTCTATCATTTTTAGTACTAAGCCTTAGAGTCAGTCCAGAGGGAAAAATAAACTGCACTATTTCTTGCTCCGTTGTCTTACATAGCATGAGGATAAGCAACACCACAGCCCTGGGCTCACAGCCTGCTGTTCCCAGTCTCATTTTTCATCATTTCCGTTGTTTGCACGATCAACAGCAATCCAAAAAACACTGAACAGCAAATACCAGAAATAATTTATAAGTTTTAAATTGTGCACCACTCTGAGCAATCAGAGAAATCGCTCACTGTCCTGCTCTGTCCTTCCCAGGACATGAATCACCACAATAATAACCTGTTTTCAGAGAGCCCTGTGCTTTTAAACTTTTTTTTTTTTTAATTTAATACATGCCAAAAAAAAAAAAAAAAAAATTAATACATGCCATTACCACCAACAAACTCACTGTGCTAACAGAAACCCCAACACCGGCTTCCACATGGGTGATGCCCGCTGTCCCCTCGCCCCCCCCCCCACACGATGGTGCCCCTACTCAGCATGAAGCGGTCTGAGGCAGTCCTCACTCACTACAACCCAAAGATGGGAATGATAGGTTTTCTTTGCCTTGATAAAAAATATTCTGCTAAGTCATCACGGCAGCAAGCCAATATGGCACAGGCCACTGGAGGCCGTGTGCTGTGCTCCACCGGCCTCCTCGCAGGTCAAGCTACAACTTCCTACTTCCTTTTCACAGTATCCTGTTTCCTTGTTCCCGCCTTCTGCCCAAACACTATCTGCTACGTCATACAGACTGGACTCCCCCTCCGCCAATCCTACAGCCATACGGGCCCTAGATAGCCTCCTCCTCTTCATCTTTCCTGTCTCTTTACTGCACCAAAACACCTAACCATCTTTACCAGAAATTTCCTAGCTTAAGTTCTGTCATGAGAAGTATTTCCACAAAATGTGAAAGACTGAAAAGGAAGAGAATTTTTTTTCCTTCCCAAGAAACAACGCGTAAAACACACATCTTAGACTTGGAGCCAGAATCGAAGCTCAAGTGGCTTCTATTGGAGTTGATCCAGAGAAAAGACAGGGGGGAGAAGTGACAGAGAAGGGAGAAAGAGAAGAAGATGAGACTGGTATGCGCACCACAGCCGCAATCAAGTGTGGCCTGGCCCTACCAGAACGTCTCAGAAAGACTGTCCGAAACCAAAGCTAGAACTGCGCTGCTGAAAATGCGGAAGCTGCTGCACTTCTTGCCTCAGTGCCAGAAGCCTGGCTTCTCTGGCATTTTCTCTCTGGCACTCACGTCCTGTCCCACGCCCAGCACTGGCCCACACGGCCTCAGGTGAAAGCCCCAGATCAAGAGGCAACTACTGAAGCAGCCAGAACGGAGCTCATGATGGAGAGTTCAGAATGGCCCAAGATCCACAATGAGGCCAGAACTCATGACTGTCTTCAGGTCTGTATTAAGTTGAAGTCACTCGCATCCACTCTTCTAAACCCTGCCGCTCTGCATGCACTAGATACCCAAAGCACGCTCTTCTAACTCTTCCTCTCTCAGGTGCATATATGTGGTGTCCAATTTTCTGCATTAAATCTTTTGCATCCTGACAGCTCTAGATGATACAAGCACTATGGTGATAACAATAGGGGAATGTTCAAGAAGTATGTATTATCCAGAAAAATTGTCCTGATCAAAGTTAGATGGAGGGGGGTCAGGAGTATAGCTCAGCAGTATAGCGCCTGCCTGGCAAGCACAAAATCCTGAGTTCCATTCCTACTATTCACACACACACACACACACACACACACACACATATACACACACAAGGATGGAGAAATGTGAAAAGTAAGATCTATAATAATTAACTAAAGCATGGTATGGAAAACTATATTTGTTGAAATTGAAGGGAAGGGTTAGGAGAAAGAAATAGTTCTCTTTCAAAATCTGTAGAGCTTAATGTGATCCCATGATGCAGGATAAGATTTGTACTTCAGAAGCAGTTTTACAAATGTATGAGTCTGTACTTCCAAAGTGATAGTTGCACTGGTGACGTAGATTTAACCGTCACTTAATTTGCACTAATACTTGAATATCATTGGTAGTCCTCAGAAAGACTATTTAAAATGACAGAAGATGTAAATTCAAGAGAATTGAAATGCCATTCATATCAATGCCAGAGAGAACCTAGAAAGAGAATCTGCCAGTAAAACACAGAAAGACAACTAGAAAAGAATGCTTATCAGAGGGCCAGGGAGATAGCTCAGCAGACTAAGCACCTGCTTTGGCAAGCTCAGGGACCGGGGCTCCATCCCTGGCACCACATGCCATGCTAGCCCAGTCCCCAGGTGAGCACGCTGAGCTGGTGACAGAGTGCAGGCTTGGTGGCACAGGCCTGTAATCCCAGCGCTGGGAAGGCTAAAAACAGGAGGATAACTATGAGTCTGAGCTGCACAGTGAGACTCTGTACCAAATACATACATGAAAAAAAAAAATCTTTGAGATAAAAAATTAAAAAAGAATGCTTATCAGAGATGACAAGGAACGGAACAACTTCAATACTGACCAAAATATCAAACAGCAGCAATCTGGCAAGAAATAGAATGCCCTGAAGTAATCTTTGAAGTGGACAACAATGTAATTAAAGCAAAACCTTCTCAGAAGAACAATATAGACAAAACCTGACAGAGAGGGTGAAATTTAGCACTAGATCTGCGAGCATGAGAAGACAGCAGTGAAAGTTGCCTAAGAAATATTTGTGCACATGCAAGGATCTCTTTTATAAATGCTATTACACATTTTCACGTTATTCATCACCCATCTGCATATTCAAGTTCCTAACAACACTGTAGATAGAAATATTTGTTAGCTTTTTAATATTTATTCAATGCTGAATCACTCCTTTAAGGCTTTGTTATTCGTATTAGAGAAGAATTATTTTCTTTTGACTTACTGACTCATACTTAGGTAGTCTTTTAAACATTCACTTTTTCCCTCTACCTAAGTAGCATTAAGGAAGTCTGGGCTCCCCTATAGAGTCTAAGTATTTAGCTCCAGCGCCACGTCCATCTTGAAAGTGATAAAGCTCTTTTAATACACTATCAGCACCGGAATGCTTGTGTTAATTGAGAGCTTGTCAGGACGTTCCCCCTGGCTGCGTGTGAGTAAGTCACGGTGGTATTAGTAGGATTACAATAATGCAGCGCAGTAAGCTCTCGCAGCCCTTTATTTTTACCTCAATTCATGGCTCCTGGCATATACTACTTCTTAAAATGAGAATTTAGAAAATCCTACGCTGAAGGCAGCATCGCTTTCCCTCCATTATAATTTATGTCTGGAGTTCTATCTTTAAGAATTCTATGGCTCTGTCCTCGACAACCTAATTAGGTCCTACGCTACACACCATGGATGCAAGCATCAGGCAGAAACACTCCAGCGCAGTATTGCTCTTCAAACCAGAGTTTGAAAAAACTCTTTTTGAACCACCAATTAGAGATATGTTAAATCAACATCTTGAGATGCACCAATGATTCTAAAGGAACGGAATGGCACGGAATGAGAAGAAAAATAAGCCTGTTGCCTATAGTAAGTATAGATGTTACTTGATGAAAATTATATTTTTATTCATAACCCACCCAAAATGAGGTAATATGCATTGTGCTTAGTGTCTGAGGTCAAAAAGTGTGAAAGCAGCTATTCTGGAATATCTCATAGAGCCGAGGGTGGCTGGTGGGCGTCACATGGGGTGTGTCTGTGATCGATGAAGAGCATTTCAAAATAATAATGCAAACACTGCAATGGAGGGTATTCTAAAGCTATACAGAAGCAGGGGAAAAGTCATTTAACCCAGCCTGGGAGACACAAGAACGCTCAAGCTGGGACTGTAGATATCTGCCAGTCGCTTAGTTATTAAATTCTAAATGTGTTATGTAAAAATAATGGAAAGGAGGGGTCTCCTTAGAAACACGTTTATGCCTCATAAAAATGTATAAAATGCTACTTAGATAGTAAGACTTCACAAGCTTCAATGAATCCCCTTAAGGAAAAAAGTCACATAATTTTTATCCACGAATTGGTCTTAGGCTTCACTTTTACAGTTATAAAATATGCACTAAATGGAAGAATATACTGTTGATATTTGAATGTTTTTCAATGTTATTGTTTTGCCATTTAAAGTAAGTGGTTCTATTTATTTATTTATTTATTTATTACTTATTTATTATTTATTTATTTATGTTATGGCCAGCTCAGCCTGCCCTGGGGTTGGGGCTGGTGCAGCATGTGGTGCCGGGGATCAAACCACAGTCCTTGCAGTTGTCTAAGCAGGTGCCTTAGACAGCTAAGCTATCTTGCCAGCCCCAAGTGGTTCTATATCAGAAAAGAAGAGAAACAAGTTGATGTTCCAAAGCTAGGGTTGGAGGTCTCACCCAGCTCAGCTATTCCTCTGGTGGGTATTTTCCCAGAAGAACTGAAAACACTTTACCCCAGTGACACGCATGCATATTTATGGCAGCGCAATGTGACATAGTTAAATCCTGTGGGG